>VDFB02113601.1:0-39417 GCA_007258455.2 Sequoia sempervirens
GTGGAGGGGAAGGCGGATCATGTGGTGGTGGTGGATTGATGATATCATCAATGTTAAAATCATCCATGATATGCTTTCGATATAAATGTGCACACATTAAATCATACAAAATGGTCAATGACATACATATATTAAGATCATATTTAGTGAAATAGGATGAGCAACATATATATTAAGATCATATATATTTAATTGAAATGCATATATATATATATTGATTGTTCAACTCAAGAGCATGTCCATACAAAATTCAAAATTAAATGTATGTACATGTACATTTAAAATAAAAAATATGATTTATAATTTGCATGCATACAAATCATTAAACTAAACTATGTACATACATACAAATTTCAAAATTTAAGAACTATATATGCAAATTTTTAATACATGCACATACATACTAAATAATAAACTTGAAACATTCACAAAATCTCATTTTATGTCTAACACACACACACACATATATTACAATTTTTTCAGTAGGAGAAATCATGATCTAGTAGATAGTCATAAAATATATACTATTATATACTATTCATTATAAGTTCATAAATTCCACCAAATTCATAAATCCATGTGTCACTAAAAATATCCATCTAGAACCAAAATCATAAATTCATGTCACTAAAAATATCCATTTGGAACCAAATTATAAATTCATCACACAAAATATCCATTGTTCATCCAATTTATAAATTCATAACTATTTAAGATCATTGTTTTAATTTATAAACTATTATGGCTCTCTACTGCATAGATCTTCATTTCTTTGTGTTTTCCTTTACAAAATCAGTAGTTCTCCTCTCCTCTAGCCATTGTCGATGCTCATCTACGATCCCATCCATAGCCCTGAAATCATCAACAAGGGTTTGCATCCTAGATGCGAACATCCTCACAGGAGGTGCGACACATTCTTCATTTTGAATAATGTTGATTTGATCTTGGATGGTTCTAGCAGAAGCATTGATTTGTGCTTGCAAACGAGCATGTTCATTGATTTCAGGTGGTGGAGGTGGGGGGTTACGAGGTGGAGGTGAAGGTGTTGGAGATGGATGGCGTGGAGGTCGATTGTGAATATTATTGAATCGATCCATGTGATCTTTAAGATATGAGTGAACTTGCATTAGATTTGTAATTTCAAGATGTAAGATACATGTTTAGGAAATACCTTTAAAACATTCAATATAAATGGCCTTAAATAATTGAATACAAATGATAAAATTATATGTAAGCCTCATTTATATGTCTAAGGCATGTATGTTACTTGAATGAAAATACAATTAACTATTGATATTGTATAATCTTGCAGGATCTTATTATTGTTAAATTTGGTTGGGCCTTGAGCAACTTTGATCACCAAATTTTAAGAACTTCTTTGATCCCCTTAAGAAATGTCATATTGGAACCCCTTAAGAAAATTGAATTACGATTTAGGGTGATAGGATGGCTTAAGGGGATTTACGTCTAGTGAGGTCCTAGGAAAATGGCATGGCTCAAGTGAATAAAATTTGGTGAAGTTTCCCAAGGCAACCAAATTTCATTAAGAGCCTTTAAAGAAAAAATGATGGCTTTAGGGTTTAGGGTTTAGACTTTAGAGTTTAGGGTTTAGGGTAATAGGATAGCTTAAGGGGATCTACATGTAGTAAGATCCTAGGAAAAAATTACATGGCATAAGGAAATGAAATTTGGTGGAGTTGCCTAAGGCAACCAAATTTCATTAAGAGCCTAAAAAAAAATGATGGCTTTAGGGTTTACGATTTAGACTTTAGAGTTTAGGGTTTAGGGTAATAGGATAACTTAAGGGGATATATGTAGTAAGATCCTAGGAAAAAATTACATGGCATAAGGCAATGAAATTTGGTGGAGTTGCCTAAGGCAACCAAATTTCATTAAGAGCCTAAGAAAAAATGATGGCTTTAGGGTTTATGGTTTAGACTTTATAGTTTAGGGTTTAGGGTAATAGGATAACTTAAGGGGGTATATGTAGTAAGATCCTAGGAAAAAATTACATGGCATAAGGGAATGAAATTTGGTGGATTTTCCTAAGACAACCAAATTTCACTTTATAATCTGGGGTAGGACAAAATGAATGGTTTAGTGTTTGGGTTTAGGGTTTAGAATTTGGAATATTTAATGAACTTACAGGTTAGTGAAGACATTTTCTTGTGGAATAGTTGATTGAGATCTACTCTTGTTTCAAGCCTAGATCATGATAGCCAGCTTTGATCACAAATTTTAAGAACTTCCACATAAAGAAAATTGAGATACGATTTAGGGTGATAGGATGGCTTAAGGGGATTTATGTCTAGTGAGGTCCTAGGAGAAAATGACATGGCTCAAGTGAATAAAATTTGGTGAAGTTTCCCAATGCAACCAAATTTCATTAAGAGCCTTTAAGGACAAAATGAATGGTTTAGTGTTTAGGGTTTAGATTTTAGAGTTTAGGGTTTAGGGTTTACAAAACTTAGGGTAAAGTTTTGGTGCCCCTTGGAATATTTAATGAACTTGAAAGTTAGTGAAGAACATTAAATATTGTGGAATAGTTGATTGAGATCTACTCTTGTTTCAAATGACCAACCTAGATCATGAAATCTCATTCATATTATAATCTTGCACGATCTTATTATTGTTAAATTTGGTTGCCTTGGGAAACTTCACCAAATTTTAAGAACTTCTTTGATCCCCTTAAGAAATTTGTCATATTGGGACCCCTTAAGAAATCGATTTATGATTTAAGGTGATAGGATGGCTTAAGGGGATCTAGATGTCTAGTGAGGTCCAAATTTAGTCATACTATAGCCTCATTGGTTCCATCTAGCTCTGGGTCAAAAGTGTTTACCCCTCTAATAAAAAAAAGTATCATGTTAAAAATGAATCAATCTATACATATCACAAAAATAACAATAATCTTAAATGTAACCCATACTCTAACAATAATAGAATGCTAAATGATCCCCACCCTAACCATATCCTAATTGAATTGCAAACCTAATTGAAACTTAATTAAATTATAACCTTTACCTAATCTTAAATGTATTCCTATATTATATTATATTTAAATTAATTTATATTTGTATTATAATTATATTAATATTTATTATATATTCCTAATTGTAACCTAACTATTTACTACAAACCTAATTGGATCTTAAGCCTAATCCTCATTAAAACCCCAAGTAAATTGTAACATTACCTATCCTTAATTGTAATCTTATATTATATTTTTATGATATTAAATATTTATATTATTTAATATATTATATTAAATAATATAAATATTTAATTATATTTCTTTTATATGAATCATCCTCCTATCTCTAAATTGTAATAATAGCATGTAGTTCCTCCAAACTATCATCATGTACCTCCTCCCTTTCCCATGTAATAGGTGTACCTTGTAGGTGTTAAATGGTTCCATCTTGGTCTCCTTATTGATGCATTTCTATCCTTCCACATAAATCTATATAGTATCAAAATATAGGTAATTTTATGGTTATTGAATCTCTCTTAATTGCTAAAGAATCCATTATGATTGAGGATGGGTGGATTATTATCTAGGATCACATCTTAAAAATCCTATAGAGGTCATGTGGTATGTTTTTCTTAATACATATATTCCCATACAAACCTCTTTCCATGTATTATCAACTCTCCTATATAATAGACACCTTTCTAGATTTAAATTTCATATGATATATATGTACCCAAGTGTTTCCAATTGGAATTGCTATAATTATACTTTTATGGCATTCTAGATATTCAAAATAGTTTTCATAAATCTACCAAATAGACCCATTCTTGACATTGAACCTACATAATTTTAGGTATGTCCAATGAAAGATTAGGGTCTAGGGTTCATAAATTTCAAATGCTTTTAGTGTTGAGGGTTTAGATTTTACAGTTTAGGGTCTAGGGTTTAGCAAACTTAGGGTGAAGTTTGGGTGGCCCTTGGCATAATTTAGACTTGCAAGTTAGTGTCAATTGGAATCGATTGTATGCACTTAGATTTATGAATTTGCTAACTAAATTTGCAAACATACATCAAGATAAACTTTATGAATTTTAACTATTCTTTAACATATTGATTTCCAATCTAATTATAATTTAACATTCAAACTAAAGTTTAATATATATCGTTTTTTCCATACAAAGCAAATAAAATTTAAAACATTTAAGTAATGCAAATGAATTTTTTTGAGCTCGAAATTACCTAGTTTTCAAAATAAAAATGATTTGTTCGATTCCAATTTAGGGTTTTAACAATTTCTTTGTTCCAATTCAATTTAGGGTTTTAATTTTAAACAATTAGGGTTTTTAATGCAATTTTTTTGTTTCAATTCAAACTAGTGTTTTCAAATTCAATTTTTTTTGTTTGATTTGGATTCAGGGTTTCAAAAAGCTTGATTTGGATTTGTAAATGCAATGCTTTTATTTTATTTCGATTTCTAGGGTTTTGAAATGCAAATTTTTTTGTTTTGTTTCAATTAGGGTTTTCAAATTCAATTTTTTTGGGTTTAATCGAACAATTTAGATTTCAAAAGTTAAATTTTGTTTCTAAAACACAATTCAAGGTTCATTTTTTCATTTTTATTAAAAAACCTTCAGGTTTCATTGCATTTTTTTGTCTATTTTTATAGTTATTCATCTCTATAATAACAGTTTAAAAAAAAACTTAAAATGTGAAATAAATTAAAAAAAATGCTAAATTCATTTATTTTCTTCAAAATTTCAATTCAAAATTAAAAAATGCAAAAAAATGGCATGTAGGGGCGTACCTGTAGCTGATTGTGGGGGTCGCTGTCGCCAATACTCGGGGTCCCGTCTGTTGTGCAGTGAAATGTGTTTTAAAAAAAAAAAATATAGCAATACAAAACGGGATCCCGTGCCTTTTCCATCGATTCAGAATCTGATGGGAAATAGGATCCTGATTTTTAAAAATAGGGATCCCGTTTCGTCTCAAGCTCAGGATCCCAAACCATAACGGGATCCCAATTTTTAAAAATCGGGATCCCATTTGCTCAATGCCAATTTCAATTTTTTGGTTAAGGAAAAAACTTCCACATTTCGTGGACTCAACTTTGTGCACTTACCCTATTATAGAAACTCATTTTGGTGCTTTTGATACTATTTCATCATGTGAATACTTTTGAAAACTAAAGATTCATCAAAATCCTTGGGTTGAAAAATATGATGATGAAAAATATAGAAAACCTAGTGCTCCTTATGTTTGGACAAAGGAACAACATGCACCATTCTTACAGTTGATGTCTCAAACTCACTTTCCCACTGGATATGTATGTAGTAGTATTAGAAGCCAAACTGACATGAATGGCTTAAGAGACCTCAAGACCCATGACTATCATGTCATAATGGAGAATATTTTACCTATTATGGTAAATATATTAAGTTTTCCAAAGGGGCCAAGATTGGTAGTTATAAGGTTGGGCCTAATATTAAAGAGAATGAGTTTACATATATTAGATCCTTCGAACTTTGATAGTTTGAGGGAGGAGGAGGTTGTTGAAGTCCTTTGACTATTAGAATGGGAATTTCCACCAACAATCTTTAACAATTCTATTCATCTTTTGATACATCTACAATATGAACTAAAGCATTGTGGCTTGATAGGAACAAGATGGATGTATCCTATAGAATGATATATGAAGGTTTTGAAAAAAATTGTTTGTACTAGGGAAAAACTAGAAGGTAGCATGTCTGAGGGATATTCAATGCAAGAGGCCATGGGATTTTGCACAGAATATATGAAGGATTTTAAAAATTTCAATCAATGTGTATGGGATGATGATGAAGAAGACACAGTTGCAAGTGAAATATTGGAAGGAAATTGATGTCTCTTGAAGCTATCACATCAAGAAAGAAGTGTGATACATGCCTATATTCTTCAAAACACATCTTCATTCGATAAGTGGCACAGGTAAAAAAAATTAACATAATAATTTATTTACTTAATTGCATTTATACATTTATATTATCAATCTTACTGTTTGTACGTTAATATTCTATGAAGAAAATATGAAAAAGATAATCAAGCTTGGATGTAACATCGACCTCAAGGGCATAAACGTCATGTTGATTTGATTGGAGGTGATTCTTTTCCAAAATTTGAAGAATGGATTGCTAATGCAGTTAGGGATGCAAAAGAAAAAGGTCAAGATATAACAACAAAGAAAAGTAAGCTTTCAAAATCTCCACATTTATGGGCTATGCGTTTCAGTGAAATTTGGGACTATGGTAGTCATTTAAGAGTGGAAGAAAAAGACAAAGGAAAGATAAATTGTGATTATGTTGTTAGTGTTGAATTTCTTCATGAAATTGAGAAGAAATTTTATGTTGGATTCATCCAACAAACTATTCTAGTGGACTATGGTGAAAATAGTCCTATATTATTAAAATGTAAGTGGATTCAACCATCTGCAGTATAATTTGATGAGTATGTATTTGTACATGCAAATAGAAGATAATTTTTATCAAATATGGATGAGCCGTATGTTTCCCCTCTTCAAATTAACCAATCATTTCTAATTGATGATGTAAGAAGCCCAGGATGGTCGTATTTCATTCAACAAAGTCTCGTTCAAAATGAGAAATCATGGAAGTTGTTGGTATAATGTCTAATGGGCAATATATTACATTACAATAAACATTCAAAGAAGTGGATGCAGACGATGATGGAGTGTTTGAAGAAGACATTTTGATTACCAATGAAGAGATTGGGAGAGAGAATGCATTGCATGTCACAAATGAGTATGAGGAAGAAAATCAAGTAAATGCAGACACAAATGATAAGGATTTTGATCTTGCTGGAAATGCAAATTATTATGATGATGTTTTTTCACCTTAAGACCTATTAGCTTGTCACCTAAAATTTGGTTATATGTATGGTGTAATTTATTATTGAATGTAATAAAGATCTGAGTATAGGTATGCTTATTCATTGTTGTTTTACTGATACATTTCTGAATGTAATCATCATTATTTTGTTGGTACATTGTTTACAAAACCTAAGATGTTCGCTACTGATTTGAAGTGCATTTAAAGTTAGGTTCAATCATTCTTCTTAGTTTTCTTACTTTGGTTGAAAATTTGAAATTAATTTTGTTTAGTTAGAATATAATTTCTTGTATGTCCTATATGTTTTATATATGCAAACATATAATGAACATCCATGATTTAATAATACATATAGATATCTTAACATTAGGTGAACTAAGCCTCCCCATTACAGAAAAAGAAATGATCTCTTAGGTCTGTCTGACACTGAAAACTAAAATTAAGAGACTACAAAATTAGAAAATTGTTCAATATTTTCAATAAAATGATATCTAAAATATTGCATTCATAAATTGTGATTGTGTTGTTAGTGTTGAATTTCTTCATGAAACTGATAAGAAATTTTATGTTGGATTCATCCAACAAACTATTCTAGTGGACTATGGTGAAAATAGTCCTATATTATTAAAATGTAAGTGGATTCAACCATCTGCAGTATAATTTGATGAGTATGTCTTTGTACATGCAAATTGAAGATAATTTTTATCAAAGATGGATGACCCGTATGTTTCCCCTCTTCAAATTAACCAATCATTTCTAATTGATGATGTAAGAAGCCCAGGATGGTCGCATTTCATTCAAAAGTCTCATTCAAAATGAGAAATCATGGAAGTTGTTGATATAATGTCTAATGGGCAATATGTTACATTACAAGAAACATTCAAAGAATTGGATGAAGACGATGATGGAGTGTTTGAAGAAGACATTTTGATTACCAATGAAGAGATTGGGAGAGAGAATGCATTGCATGTCACAAATGAGTATGAGGAAGAAAATCAAGCATATGCAGACACAAATGATAAGGATTTTGATCTTGCTGG
This sequence comes from Sequoia sempervirens, assembly GCA_007258455.2. Classification (NCBI taxonomy): domain Eukaryota; kingdom Viridiplantae; phylum Streptophyta; class Pinopsida; order Cupressales; family Cupressaceae; genus Sequoia; species Sequoia sempervirens. Next base: position 7,896 of record VDFB02113601.1, read on the forward strand.
CAATGCAAATGATTATGATGATGTTTTTTCACCTTAAGACCTATTAGCTTGTCACCTAAACTTTGGTTATATGTATGGTGTAATTTATTATTGAATGTAATAAAGATCTAAGTATAGGTATGCTTATTCATTGTTGTTTTACTGATACATTTCTGAATGTAATCATCATTATTCTGTTGGTACATTGTTTACAAAACCTAAGATGTTCGCTGCTGATTTGAAGTGCATTTAAAGTTAGGTTCAATCATTCTTCTTAGTTTTCTTACTTTGGTTGAAAATTTGAAATTAATTTTGTTTAGTTAGAATATAATTTCTTGTATGTCCTATATGTTTTCTATATGCAAACATATAATGAACATCTGTGATTTAATAATACATATAGATATCTTAATATTAGGTGAACTAATCCTCCCCATTACAGACACAGAAGTGATCTCTTAGGTCTGACTGAAACTGAAAACTAAAACTGAGAGACTACAAAATTAGAAAATTGTTCAATATTTTCAATAAAATGATATCTAAAATATTGCATTCATAATAAAATTCAATACCTTGCTACTACAATATTCAATAGAGGTATGTGTGAGATGGTAGGACATATAGTTCAATGTACAAATGCTTACCACAATACTGCGGCAACCAAATATGAATAGCACAGGGTGGAGGTGACAACATGTTAACAACTAAAGTTAATTGTAGCCTCGCAAGGGGTAAATAGTGGCATTGTAGTATGGCAGTGAACAATCACTCAACCACTAGAATTAATCTGTGGAGTCCAAAGGGGTGTGCGCAGGGTGGTGGTACTACTACTGCTACCTTGCAACATTCTTGATATGATAGAGCAGTATGGCGCTAAACAGTCACTCAGCCACTAGAATTAACCCACCATCCCATGGGAGTCCAAAGGGGTGTGTGTGGGGTGGTGGTACTACTAGCACTAACCCACAATTGTCTTGAAATGACCGAGTGATACTACGGTGCAAGATTTCAAAGCATTAAATGATTACACCATTCAATTTCCCAAGATGAACGACATGTATTCAAACTCAAAATATGGGAAGACTCTGAAATATTTTGCATGAATTCACATTAATAGTGAGGTGACCGAGCTTAGTAGAAAATATTACTTGGGACTCAATGACATTTTGGAAATCATTCACAAAGCTTAGCGTACCGGAGGAAAGGGAGTTCAAGTGGGAAAAATCTGTAGCTATTATTTCATCAAGTAAGTTCACAAAAACCCTCTATAGCAAGTGTATAAGAATTGAATTTGCTTCTACAAGTAGACACTAAAAAAATCAAGTAGGAATAAATTCTTCATCATGCCACCCAAAAGAAGTCAACTTATGAGTAAAAAGGAAGAGTCCATAATTTCTAAATCAAAGAAGAGGTCCCTACAACAATCCATTTTAGATGTGTTACCTAATTATGTAGACAAAGGATCCAAAAAGGTGTTTAAAGATACAACCCATGGATGTAGAGACCCAATTATCCCTATCTTAGGGTGGGATCTATTTTGGTACTTCTATGAAAAAGGGTTGAGAATATTCTAGTTTTGAACCCTTGGACCTTAGATTTGGCCAAATTGATAGTCCCAAATATTGTCGTAGATGTTGAGTTTATTAAGTATTGGCACAATATTATCACCCAGCTACTAGTACTATAAGAATTCCAAATGGCTCACCATTAGCATGGTGCTAAATAAAGAAGCAATTATAGAGTGTTTTATGTTAAACAAGAAAGCTATCACTAAGATCAACTTGGATAGAAGTGAGGAGGATTATAAGAGATTGAGAAAAACCTACAAGAGTGATGAACTTCCTTTACACATGAAAAGGTTGTAAACAATAGGATACCTATCTCCCCCTCCCAAAATGAGCCATTTTCCATAGAATACTTCCAAGTATATTTCAAAAGAACTTATTTTTCTTTGTGTTGAGTGCTTGGAATAGATGTTGAAGAGAGGAAGCCAACCTATCTCATGATGATGGAAATGAGGATAAAAAATCTTGAAGTCAACATTGAGTATGACTTTGCTACTAAAATTGAGAAAGGACTACATGAGGGTTTTTTCCAAGTAAAGATAAGTTAGCTCCCATCACTTTCAGGAAATACTCTTTGTTGTGTCACTTAATATTGTACCAAAACAAAAATAGATGGACTAAAAGAATGTGTTTGGGAATGACTGATGATGAATGGAATAGGTTGTCTGTACAAAACTGGTGTTACATATGGATAGTAGATGTAAAAATAGTGATTATGTTATATTTAATGATGATTTCATAGTAAACATCATGGCCACTCTTGGTCATATTTCACCAATATTTCCTAATAAAATCATGCAAGTATTAAGATCTTTAGCATTGAAGCCAGAGGAGGGACACACTCACAATTTCGGTGACTAGTTTTTAGCAGACCAAACAGTAATAAGGATCTATGGTTTTCCTCAAGACCCATATGTTCTACCTAAATTTTTTTCTATTCAAATTGCATTTTTAGAATTTATGTGGCAAATGTTATGAAAAGATAGAAAAAGGGGACATTCATCCCTGACCTAACTAAATGTGAGGAGCTATCCATAGGGTATGAAACTCTTGAAGAACTGTAGAACTATTTAAAGATGTGGTATTCATTGAAGTCATGAGGAGAAAGGGTCTTAATTTTATAAAGTGGACACTTCTCACTAAAGCTGGGATTACCCATGTAATAGATTACGAAGAAGACGTAATAAGAAATTTCTTTACACCTAATGAAGTTTTTCAGAGGAAGAGTAAGTGGGAAATCATAAAGAGGCTTGAGGAGGAGAAGAAGAAAAGGGACATTGGATTCCAAGGATTCTATGTTGAAGGAAAGGATCTTATCAAAAGGATGCATGTAATAATTGACAACTTTGAAAGATTATATGTTGAACCAGAAAAGAAACTTGAGGGTAAGTCTTCGAAACCCTCGAAGCTTCCCATCAAACCAAGTGGTATTGCAACCATAGAGCCCCAACCAGACACTACCACAATACAATTAGAATCATCCCCTGAGCAACCAAGTCCTAAAAGGTAGAAGACACATGGAGTGGCCCCCTTAGTGGCATATGAAATAAGCGAAGGAGTAGGGGATACTAAAGAGGTAGCTGATGTACTTTTGAATAATTTTAAAGATGATGAAGTTGATTAGTCATCGCCTAAGCTTGCAACTGATGCTCACAAACCAAAATAAAGAGTGGATGTACATGGGAATAATGATCAAGAAGTGCATGATGATAAAAGGGTGATTGCTTCCCTTAGATTTATTGAAGATGATGAATTTATTCAAACTCTTGATTTTAAGGATTTTTGGTTTAAGATGGAAATGAAAGAATTTGAGGAGAGACTCAAAATTAATAAGATGGGCATTGAGGAATCACAACATGACTAGATTTTTTCCCAGACTCTTGAAGAAATCAGGATTAATGAAATTACTGTTAGCTCCCAAGAAGCATAAATTTGGTCTTAGAAAGTAATATACTAATTATTCCTAGGATGGAGTTAAAAAAGATATTCTTACTGGATCAAGTAAGAAGCCAAGAAGATCCCATGTTAGTTTCTGAATTCAATTCAGATGAGGGAATCAGTGGCACAAGTTACAATCCAAGACTTGAAACCCTAGCCTTTTGGACAAAGCAAAAAGGAGCAGAGAAACCAAGATTGCTTGATGTTGTAAAAGAAATGAGAGGGACTACCATGGTAAATACACTTCAAGACACATCAAAATTGGAGGAAACTACTATGACAATGCACTTAGCAATGTTTACTAGGGATGTGGTTAAAGCTATGGTGCTTAGATTGGCAGAATATGAGAATGCATAGACTGATCTGAATGGTGAAGTGAATAGGTTATTCATAGAAAATGTGAAATTGAAATAACAGTTGAAGGGAGAAGGTCCTTCCCAAAGTACACAATTAATAGTATACAAGCCCCCTTCCATCCGGACTAATATAGGTGCAATCAATGTTGAACAAGTTAATGTGCTACAACAAGAAATTGAGAAGTTGAAAAAGAGTAATGAAGAAGCAAAGGAAAGAGAAAAGAGAGAAACCTTCAGGGTACTAGAATAGATCTTGGAGCATTGGGTTAAACTAATTGTGGACAAATTGGAAAATGTGTATGAATGTTATGTCTCTTTGTCATAAGCAATTGATCAAATAAAGGCCCATGTACCTATATTGGACCCCTTATTCAAGAAATGGCAACATGTACATCACACCTTAATGACTTTGTGTAGAATTTTACAAAGGAGTTGAGGCCCTTGTAGCTTTAAAGCATACTGAGAAAATGGTCTAAATGGTCACAAATGAATTTCAATACATGCTTGTAGAAGAGAAAAAGATCAAGGAAAGAATAGATTCATTTCACATGCTAAAGAAATGGTTCGTGCCTAAGATACTAAGGGATGATGATCAACTGAAAGGATCCAAGGATTGGACAAATGAGTTTAGAAAAATTGTTCCCAATTGCCTCACTAATATACAAAAGGATGGTGACATAAATATTCACCGCCTCAATTTAACCTTGGATGGAATAATTGTACTGGATGTTGGGTACTCAAAACTCATCATAGATACCAAAGGGTTATTAGATAGTAGATGTAAGAGTCACTTGGCTAACACACAAAAAATCCAAGAGTACAAATGGCCTCATGATTACATGGTGTACCGATAGGAGGAGACATATCTAGTTCCCTCAGAAGAATAGGCCTTGTAGTGAATTACCAAGCCTTGTAGATACTATCATGGAGAGAAGACCATTCCAGATCTGAATGATCACATGTACCTTATGATGAGTAACAAACTTCCATATCTTGTGAGTGCTTTGGACTTCAACATCTAATAAATTCTCTTCACTTCTCATCTTTCATTGCTTTTAAATTTTTATGTAATCCTATGTAAACAATGACAATTAAGACTTTTTTATTTATGTTAAAAGTGGGTAACTGACAAGACACTTTTTGACATGTTAGTTAGGGAAAATTTTTGAGACGTATTATAAAATATTTTTGAAGATCAATAGAATGAAGTTATAATTGGTGGTTGAATTTTGGTTTCAATTGTTTGTTGAAGTAAATTAATGAATGTTATCTTGTTGTCTCCAGTTTGATCTTTCATTGTTATTTAAATCAATGTATCAAGGGTATATCTAGTTTATCAAAACACATTTGTTGTCAAACAATTCATTTAGTACTACATTTTTGTGTCAAATATTTGGTAATTATGGTTAGTTTCATCACATTCAAATTTTGAATTCTGGGAAATTATATACAGTAAATAGATTGATGATTGTTTGGATAGTGAAATTAGCTCTCTTAGAAATTAATTGAAATATCTTGTCTTGAAATATCTAGAAAGATTATATTAATTAAAGAGGATTTTGTAGCTATTTTTCTAACAATGATTTTATAGTGCAACTAGCTTGTTATTTTCATTCAAGATACAAGTCATGATCAAAGTCAAGCACATACCAAGAAGATGGTACTCTACTTCAAACCCTCAACCTCACTTAGTTTAGTCTACTTACATGGGGATATTAAGGAAGTTGCTAAACAATTAATATATATCATTTGTTGTTTGTGAAGGAGAATCCTTTGAAATCCAATATGGTAGTGGATCCATATCCGACTTCTTTTTTGCTAATACTGAACAAGTTTAGGGTGTTGTAGCAACCAAGACGTTATACTTTAGAACATAAAAGTTCATAGTTATGGCGGCTGATATAGATCCTCCTTCCATTCTTGATCCTTTGATTTCATTGGCCAAAGATAAGGTATTGATTTTTTCTCTTTCCTTGTACCATTTTTAATTTTGACACTATTGCAACCTTTTAAGATGCCAGATGAGCATTGGAACATTTTTAGGTGAACTCCATGTGTCATGTAATACCTAAATCATTCCTTAATTTGTGAGAGGCTTTCCTTTAATCAGCTCTTATATGTTTCAACCATTCACGAGCAATATTTACATCATGTAGATGTTGAAAAGGTGGATTGAAGGGATCAAAACCAATAAAATGAACACATTTTGATTCTTATTGTATACAAAAGTAATCACATGGGTAAAATGTTGGGATTGAAACTAATGAAATGATGTTTAACATAGTAAAAAACCCTTTTAGCTACGAATTTTTCCCATGATCAAATCCCCTGACTTGCTACCCTTTTTTCTAATTTTGATGAATAGCAAGAGAAGAAACCTAATTAACTTGCATAGGAACATCAAATTTTTGGACTTATACAAATGATGAGTTTTGAACAATTTGGTGATGCATCTATGTATTTGTTCAAGTAGTTATTTTCTTGCAAGTTTAATGGATGCCTTAAGTTTTGTTATTAATAATTAGTTTTAAAATTACCGTTGCAAAAAGTACCTTATGTGTTTGTGCCTTCAAAAGTTGAATTGGGTGGTGCTTGTAAAGTGAATGGAGAAGATGATGTCACAGTTGGGAAACTTGTTGTGAAACATTAGGTTAGTAATTTTTGGATGTTAAGGCTTCCCAGTTGGATATCAAAGATCTTTTCTCATCAACTTAATTTGGAATTTATGTATAAATGGATTCTTTAATGGTGTAGGTTTTTACTGAGGAAACACATGAACCAGGGTTGACATTTTTGTTGTCTAAGTTTGATGGCATTCTTGGGCTTGATTTCTAGGAATTTTTTGTTGATAATGTTGTTCCAGTCTAGTTAGTGTTGATAACCTTCATTCTATAATATGTCAACTTCATTCTATAATCTGAGTGTATCACCTTTCTTAAATTTTGAACAAGGTTCTGAAATCAAGGGTTCAATATGCATATTTCAAGCCTATGTTGAACACTTTATTTAAGGCATTTGTTTTTGATAAAGGGTAAAACGGGTTTTACAGGGACCCAAAACCACAAAGTTTTAAAAAATAAGGAAAGGAAACAAAAGTCCAACAGAAAAAAACTAGCTGCCAAAAAGGAAAAGGACAGAGCAAACAACAGCCAACCATAACAGACCAGAAAGGTCAAGAAAAAAAGGCCAGCAGAGCAGACAACAAAAAACTGGCCTCAACTAACCCAGAGTCTTGAGGACAGACTTCGTCTCGGCCTCCAAATTTTGCATGTCATGAATACCCTTTTTAAAAATTTGAATCATCTTCGGAGTGGGGGGGGGCTTTCTTTTCAGATTGGCTCTGGTTCTCTTTGATATTCCAACAACCTTTTCCTGGCTTTCATCATTGGTCTCCTCCAAGTCCACCACCAAAGACGCCTGTTGGGCTCTATCTAACTTCTCGGTCATAGCATTAATAATAATGGCATTGTGTCTGGCCATTCGGTTGTTCTGCTCTGTGACAATTTTGATGGTGTTCCTAATATTCTCAACCTCAATTTCAATCTTTTTGTTATTGTCAGCTTGATACCAAGTATCTTTACTGAGACCATGATCTCCATGATCCACATCTTTCTTATCAATCGCAGCAATCTTGGCTCCCAGCTCTTCCAACTTGCTTTGAAGGCATTTGTTAACAAGGCTACAATTTTTTAATTGATTTGTCTTTTTGTTGTGTTTGGAATTTCTTTTGTAAACTTGCAATATACAATGCACTTTTATTCTTTCTAAATTGAGACTAATATTAATTTTGTTGGTTATATTGAGGCACAACTTCATTCATGGTAGAAAAAGCAGCACCCTATTGCTCATATCAGAAGGCACACTACATATAAAGGAGGAAATATTCTAGCTAGGTTATTATTGACTACATTAAAGGTCGAGAGAGCTTCATATATTTGCATCTTTACATTATCGTTAGTTTCTTATCAACACGTGGAAGCCTCCCACTAAATGCCCACTTATCATTTTGAAGAGGACTATCGAGTCTTCCTCTAAACTTGAGAGTGCTCTATTCAATGTTTAACGATTTAGATTTAAATCAATACAAGTTTTTCTCATTAAATGAAACTTTCTCAAATGATGGCTTACTAATGAGTTTGTGATCACTCTACAAGCATCCCTTTTATCTTTTTCCTTACTAGTCTTTCTAATAGAAGTTAGAGCATTAAAAGGATTTTTTACAATAATACTATTTTTTACCCATTTTTTGGTGACATGAATCTTCAATTTTCTTAATAATAGTCTCATTTTGTAAGACTTTAGCAATTGCACAAAAAAATGACATTTTTTAGTTAATCTCTTATTGAAAAATTATTCATTGAACATATTGGTAGCCCACAAACAAACCGTTCATGGTGACTTTTTTCCTTGAAGATTATCTATTATGTTCTCATCTATTTGAAGCAACCATTTAGGGGTTTTAATGTAATTAGATGTTACATAAGGTTCATTTTCAACATTTTCAATAACAATTCCATAATTTTCATTTTCAAGTTCAATGTTATTAACATTTTCATTTTCAATATTTTCAATATTTTCAACATTTTCAATAACATTTTCATTTTCAATAACAATTTCATTTTTGAACAATAAAATTTTCAACAACATTTTCATTTTCAATTTCAATATGATGTTCAATATTTTCAATTTCTATTTCATCTTTACTTGAATTAACATTTAATGTTGTAGAAGAAGCTTCAACTTGAGTATTTGTCATACCTTGTCTTCTTTCCCTATGACTTTCTCTATCTTTTTCTCTATATGCTTCAATTTGATCTGTTGTTGGTTTCCTCTTTCCTTTTCTCTTACGGCAATAATTGCTCCCCATTGCACAAACAGAAAAACACACACAAATGATTGTAAAATTTAATAGTGTAAAAGAATCTCCCAAAATTTGAATTTCGTCTGATACAGATAGAAAGCTCAAGATTCAGTGATAGAAGGAATGTGGGACCATTGGAATGCTCAAAATGGTCCCATTTTTATTTTTTATATAACTTAGTAAACATATATCCATTTCAAATGGATATTCATAATATTTTGCACAATATACCTATCGCTGCTCATGCTTCTAACTTTTCAACCTATAGCAAACAAAACAGATATCCGTTTATAATAGATATCTATTTACTTTAGTTTTAAGAATTATTATTAGCATAATATTATTAATATATTATATTAGGATATATTTTATATTATATATTAAATATATTATATATTATGATATATATATTTATTATATATTAATATACTAAATTAATTTATTATATATTTATATAATATATTTATAAGAGAGGGGGACCAACCACATTCAAGGCCCCAAGTCATAGAGAGCCAAAGCGAAAGGCTTCCCTAACTTACCTCAGCTAAAAGGATGCTTACGAGATGAAGGATGAGAATGATGAGGACTATGAGGTCCTTCAATCACTCTACAGACTTGAAACTCAAAATGGGGCTAGGTGAGCCAATTTTCAAGTTCAACTCTATGCCTCAGGAAGCTCTCTACTTGAGGAAAAACTTGCGGTTATGAGATGACAACATGGCATGCTAGCATCTCTCAAGTGAGTTGGTGTCTGTATGACAAGAGGACTAAAGAGACAAGGTTAAACACAAGAAAGTAGACTAACAACCTAGATAATTACTTCCAAAGGGCCAAAACAAAGCTATGAAGTAGGAAATATATGAACAAAAATGATAAAGTAAATATACAAGAGTTAGGGTGGCAAGAATGATCTCATAGAGGTATTTGTTTACCAGCTAGCTCCAAGAATACTTCCACCTACACACAATAAAAATGAAAATTGTTGGGTGGTTGTATAGGGGCCTACCTCAGTCAGACCCTCATTTTGGTGTTTCCACCTCCATGAAAAACCAAGTTTGTAACAATGGAGAAATGTTTGATAAAGAAGGAAATGAATTAAAGAACACAAAAGCACTACAAAATAGTGTTATGCTACTCAACCAAATCATAGAGGAGAGGAGTAGAAAGCTTACCACCTCCACCAAGAACTCACTAGCTAATGGAGGAGAAAATGAGAGGACTCAAGCCTTTGTTGCAATGGTGTTGGTTCCACACTTGCTCTACGGACTTGACAAAGTGTTGTTGTTGCTGCTATGGATTGCAAAGTGTTGCTTGATAGTGATGGATGCAAGAAAATCTATGTAGAATGTTGAGAGAATGGCTTGGAGAGTGCTGAAGGATGTAAAAAGAGATGAAAAGCATGTAGGAGTGAATTTTAAGGAGATCACGAAGAAAATGGTGATATTCGATTCAGTTAGTCAAAGGGGGTGTTACAAATTAACCTACAAAGTGTTGGTTCCACACTTGCTCTACGGAGTTGACAGAGTGTTGTTGTGTTGCTTGATAGTGCTGGATGCAAGAAAATCTATGTAGAATGTTGAGAGAATGGCTTGGAGAGTGTTGAAGGATGTAAAAAGAGATGAAAAGCATGTAGGAGTGAATTTGAAGGAGAGCACGAAGAAAACGGCGATATTCGATTTGGTTAGTCAAAGGGGGCATTACAAATTAACCTCCAATGGGAAGCATAACACCTCTATAGGCTCCAAACATAGGAATCTACGAAGGACATAAGCACACTGCCTAGACATTTGCATGCCGTGCATGCATCCCCGATAGTTATTCCTCTACCGACACACAAAACGGGTGCCAAGTGGAATGAAGGTAGTGGGATTACATGGAATTTACTCTTCAAATTTGGTTTTCTAAAGTGAGGAAGGGAAAAAAGGGGAATTTGCATAAGGGGTGAAAATTCACTCCTATATATTTTGACCCCACTTTAGCGAGCACGAATACTGATGAGTACTTTGGTAAAGTAGATCGAAGAAGTAGTAGAGTTAGAGATGTATACTTGAACCATCGAGGAAGCAGACAACGATCTAGTGAACTCGAGAGGCAAGACAAGGAAAGGACTTCATATCCTCGTAGAACTATGAAGTTGAAGAATGAAAGTGTCTTACAAGCCCCTGGACCTGCAAGGAGGCAACCCCCAAGATCTCTCACACGAAGGAATCCTTGAGAAGTAAGTGCCTCACAGGCCCACAAACCTGCAAGGAAGGTGTCCCACAAGATATCTCACATGGAGGATACCCAGAAAAGCACCTTACAAGCCCACAGACCTGCAAGGAAGTGTCCCCCAAGATCTCTCACATGGAGGAAACTGAGAAAGTGCCCTACAAATCCGCAGACTTGCAAGGAAGGTGTCCTTCAAGATCTCTCACATGAAGGAAACCCAAGAAAAAGTTCCCTATAAAATCGTAAACTTGCAAGGAAGGTGTCCTTCAAGATCTCTCACATGAAGGAAACCTAAGAAAGTACCCTACAAACCTATGGACCTATAGGGAGGTATCCCCCAAGATCTCTCACATGGAGGAAACCCAAAGAAAGAACCCCACAGACTCACAGACCTACAGGGGAGAAACCCCCAAGATCTCTCACATGGAGGAAGCTCAAAGGAAGTTCCCTACAGGCCCACAAACCTATAGGGAGGTGTCCTCCAAGATCTCTCACATGGAGGAAACCTAGGAAAGAAAACTCCACGGAGTCAAAAAGTGGCTTCACAGGCACATCTGCAAAGTGACATGTTTACCTGCAAATAGAACATGTCAGAAAGTAAGCAGATAGTCACGCAGACCATCAACAAGCTAGAAAGCTTTCAAATGGGTCCCTTGGGAACCCAGCGTGAAGAAATGGGTCCACTCAAGGGACGCGATGTCCAAAAGTAGGTGTTTTCTTTCTCGGATCGATTCATCATCAAGGAATCCATTTGAAATATGTTCACTTCATCAAGGAATTCAAAAGGAAGAAGATTCCCCATGCGATGGGAAGATCAAAGTTGTTCCCACTTCGAAGGAAGGTTCTAAAGTTATTTCTTTATGAACCCATGGTGAAGGAAACACATTTCGTTAGGGTTTTAAGTCAAGAATGTGATTCTTGTAAAGAAGATTTTGAAGATTCTCAAGAAAAGATTTGTTGCAAACAAATGTGTTTTCTAAAAATCAAAGTGTTGAAGAAGTGGAATTGTCACATATGAGAGGGACAACTCAAGCAAAGAAGAGAGAAAGATAAAGGGAAAGAAAAATGGAAAGAAAACATGAACAAAGGGCACAGGGGTAGCATGATATTCCGAGGTCAGAACTGCTCATAAATATATATATGTATAGTAATAATATATAAAATGAATTGTCATCAACCCATACTATATTAGACCATGTGAAGAATGCATGAAAAGACAAAGTAAAAATAAAAAATTGGGTCAACATGGAAGGGAATCCTAAATGCCCCCAATGCTTTGTATCATCCCCACTTTGTCCAAAATCAAGTCACAAACATAGAAGAACGATGATACAAATAGAAGAAGGTTTATGACACAAAAACCACTCCTATATCCAAGCACCAATAGGGGTGACGAGGTTCATCCAGAAACACATAGCATGATCATGGGGGAACACATCACAACACACACACACATCTAATCTAAAGATAAAGAAGGGGCCTTCACCTAACACTGATCGACCAAGAGGTTGTCCGCTTCCCACTCTAGATCAGCGTAGGGGGAAGGAGGACAAGCCTGTAGTGGTGGAATGTTAAGAGGAGCATCCAACCCTCCTGCAATAAGGGCTAAGGAAGAGGGCCCTGCAAGGTCCTCCCCATCGAGCTCTTATGGAGCTAAGGTCAGCGATTTTACAAAGATCACCAACAAGGCCAGAATCTCATCCAAATAATTAAACATGCAATTTATAGGAGTGCCATATTTTACCTCAATGGACAGAGGTTGGTCCTAAGATTCACCGCTAGGCTCACCAAGTGATTCGGGAGCGGTGACAAACTTAGCGGAAGCTAGGACTGGTTCCATCACTAGGACAGAACAAGTCAACACAGGACCACCTTTCAAAGAAGGTGGGATTCTCTTAACTCCATTGCTAGAAGGACCACTCTCCACTTTTTGCTTCATCGAAGGACGCAAACTCCCCAAAGACAAGGCAAGAAGTGTAGAGGAAGAGGAGGAAAGAACCGTAGTAGATACAACCGAGGTGTTTTTCATCTCTATGGGTTTCAAGAAAGGAGGGATATCCAAAATGGGCATCAAAAAAGGTGGCTCCATTGAAGGAGCGATGAACACCTGCAATTTTTTGGGGTCAGGTGTATTTGCACTCACAGTGGAAGTCGGGAGTGATACAGAGTTGGTTTGAATGGAAATAGAAGGGAGGAGAGAGGAGAACGCAGCGAGAGGCCTTGATATAGGGGTGGCCATCTCCTCTTCCTTTTTCTATAAGGCGGACTGCTCAGCCATGACAACCTTTCTTTGGTGCTTGCAGTCACACGCAAGGCAGTTTCTATGACTCTTTGAACCAGAGGTTGGAGGCTGCAAGGGAAAGGAAGGCTCTTGCTCAATCATGGGAGTGTCCACTACATCCGTTTCTGGTGGAGGAACAGACTCTTGAACGGGAGCAAGATGAGTAGGTTGAGAAGCAACAGGGGGAGTCGACTCAAGTTCCTCAGTAGTAGGCCTCTTCCCGTTTATTGCTTTGGGAGTAGGAGCGGTAGGAAGCTGCGAAGGTCGAGACAAAGAGGAATCTCCATGGGGACCTTTTCCTCTACCATATAGGTAGTACTAAGGTCCAGGTGGTTTAGTAGGGAGGTATGATATCCTGATCTTGGGTCTACGCCAAGGAGGGATCATCAAACTCAATGGGTAAAAGCCAGGCTTGCTCATCCAATACTCCTCCCAAGAGAGGGGAGTAGATGAGTCATCTTGAGGGGACGGAACCTTCTCCTTCCATTTTTGAGAAGGAGAGGCAACCGGTTGTTGTGCTATAGTAAGAGCCAATTTTGGTTGTCCCTTACCCCCAGTCTTGTACTTTACGTAGTTCTTTTAAAGTAAGTCCATTCTTGCAGGAAGCAGACCAACCAAGACGGGTCAAGAGTGGTCTAGCGAATATCCTCCATGGGACACTAGAGGGTTGACTTGTATCTAGTGTCATGCACTACATGCAAGGCACTTTCATGGGAGAATTTTAAGCATTTATAGATAATAGAGGTGATTTTTTTCATGGAAGATAGCCAAGGTATGCCTAGCTTCATTCTAAATAGATCCGATTCTAGAATGACATTCAAAATCATGTCAACAACCCTAGGTCCAACTAGGATGGACAAAGTTATAGAGCCATATGGCTTTAGAGAAAGACCATCATGTGTACGGATGGTAGATTTCATTTCTTCATATTCTTTTCTATGTAATGAGTTAAGCCACAATGTCTCTTCTATGATAACATTCACTTGACTCGCGGGATCTACTAGGACCCTTGTCAAAATGTTGCCATTGAGGTGAGCGACAATATAGAGGGGAGAGGGCTTGTTGTTTAAGGGAAAGTCCTATGAAATGAATGCTATATCCAGCGAACCGGTTGCAGGTTGTGTGGTAGAAGTAACCATGACCATCTTGACATAGGCCTTAGGTTGAGTGAGAGAATCGGTGGGATTGACAATCATGTTAGCAGAATGTGGCAGAAACGGGTCCCTGTATATTTGTAGTTCACTATTCACTTTCGCCACTGATCTATTTGTATTTTTTTTGCTATCATCAAGATGAATAATATTGTCCTCGATGCGGTCCTATATCTCATCATGCAAGCACATACAACATTCGGTATCATGTCCATTAACTCGATGGCACTGGCAGTAGGTACTTGCATCATATAAGCTATGGTATGGTTCCCTAAGAGGTTTAGGGTTTGGTAAGGTTATGATCTTATCCCTCAACAAATTTTGCAAGATGGAGGAATAAGATTCTGATAACTTTGTGAACTTTTGGTTGTGTCTAAGGCCATTGTCATCCACAATAGCTACTACATTCGCAACATCTTTACCTTTTCCAAAGATCGATTCAATGGAATTTCCTTTAGAATGGGAGTGTGAGGAGGGTCCTCCGAATTGAACCACCATTTGTTGATACTCCCATAGGGCTACACACAAATGTGCAAAAGAAGGGTATTTTATAACGGATAACTTCTCTTTCCAAGGCCTTTCTAAGTTCCCTATGAATACCTTCTACACGTCAAAATCAGGCAACGGATACAAGATTTGTGAGAAGAGCACCTAATACCACGCTATGAAATCTGTAATATTTTTTTTATCACCTTGTTTGCATCGGAAGAGATCTGAAAATGTCATATTCGGCTTGATGTTAGCTTGAAATTTTCATAGAAATTGGTTTGCAAGTTGGTCAAATGAGAAAATGAAATAATTAGGAAAGGAACAGCACCACTCGAGTGTCATATCCTTGAGAGATCGATGAAATAGTTTTTCCATCAACACATCATAATGGAAGAAATATGTGCGCAAGGTGTTAAAGGCAGACATATGTGTTTGTGGGTCCCCTTTGTCACCATATTTCTCAAATTTAGGAATCTCCATTCCTTGAGGGAAGGAAGTGTTCAAAATCACAACTTACAATGCACTATGCTAGAATAAGGGTTGGAAGATAGGCTAGGAAGAGGCTTGGGAGAGACTTGCTAACTGGCTATGCATCTTACCCATATTCTAAAGAAGAGTATTCAGAATAGGGTCATTAGAAGATAGAGGGCCAGAGGAACCTCCTCTAGAGTCGCCACTAGAGCCACCACCAGAACCACCAGTGTGACCACCACCAGTATGGCCTCCTCCAGAGCCACCTCTGCTTCCAAAGCCACCACCATGACCTCCACTAGAACCACTTCCACCAGCACCACCTCCACTGCCAAAGCCACTGCCACTACCAAATCACCCACCACTCATCCCTCCAAATCCTCCACCACTAGAGGTGACCGAAGGGGTGAAGCTAAAACCCATGGGGATCTTGTTTACTTTGACAGTGTCAGGTCCCTCAGAGGCAGAGGGGATGTTGATCAAGGGTATGGTATCGTTCATGTATACAGACATAAGAGGCATCGACAGTCCTAGCTTCCTCTCATGATCTTCAAAAGTGGCTCCTCGTATAATGTTAGGATTGTTTGGAGGAGCACATGCATCTGTTAGACTAGAGAGACTAGCCAATAGTTCTATGCTTGTTCGTTCCTTTACCACCATATACTTTAGTTCGCTAATAGCTCGGGTGACTCTAGCCAACTTCAGGTCTCTTTCCAAGTGATGTTCCAAGTCACCCAACCCTTTGCTGAGGGCAGAGACATATTCTGTAGGTATGTGACTAGCCTCATGCTCATCTACCGATGATGGTGTCGGAGACATAGGAGGAGTGGGGACGTGATCGGTCTCATCCAAGAATCCTATCTCACCCCTTTACAACTTCTCCTACATAGCTTGACCAATAGTGGGACTAGAGAAAAGGCCTGTAGAGAAACTAGTAGTGATAGTTGTCCTTTCCATTGAAATTTGTTGTATACTTCTCCTAACAATATACCCGAAGGTTGTGGACAAGGTTATGATGCTCATAAACCTTCACAACACTTAGGTACACAACAACCACAAGGTACAAGGGGAAAATCCTCAACACCAATGGATGAATAGATGTTGGTTCATGTCGAGTTCACCAAAAATGTGAGGGGGACCAACTGCGTTCAAGGCCCCAGGTCATGGAGAGCCAAGAGTAGAAGGCTTCCCTAACTTGCCTCAACTAAAAGGATGTTTAGGAGATGAAGGACAAGAATGATGAGGACTATGAGTTCCTTCAATCACTCTGCAGAACCAAAACTCAGAATGGGGCTAGGCGAGTTGGTTTTAAGGTTCAACTCTGTGCCTCAAGAAGCTCTCTGCCCAAGGATGAAAGAGCAGTTATGGGACAAAAGCGTGGCACACTGGTGTCTCTCAGGTGCACTAGAGTTTGTAGAACCAGAGGACTAAAGAGACAAGGTTAAACATAAGAAAACAGACTAACGGCCTAGCTAATTATTTCTGAAGGTCCAAAACAAAGCTATGAATTAAGCAAGATATGAACGAATATAATAAAGTAAATATACAAGAGTTAGGGTGGCAAGAATGATCTCACAAAGGTATTTGTTTTCCAGCTAGCTCCAAGAATACTTCCACCTACACACAATAAAGAGGAAAATTGTTGGGTGGCTGTATAGGGGCCTGCCTCAATCAGACCCCCATTTTGGTGTTTCCACCTCCACGGACAACCAAGTTTTTAATAATGGAGAAATGTTTGATAAAGAAGGAAATGAAGTAAAGAGCATAAAAGAGCTACAAAACAGTGTTATGCTACTCAACCAAATCGTAGAGGAGAGGAGTAGAAAGCTTACCACCTCCACCAAGAGCTCACTAGCTAATAGAGGAGAAAATGAGAGGACTTGAGCCTTTGCTACAATGGTGTTGGTTCCACACTTGCACTACGGAGTTGACGAAGTATTGTTGTTGTTGTTGCTATGGAGTGAAAAGTGTTGCTTGAGAGTGATGGATGCAAGAAAAGTTGTGTAAAATGCTTAGAGAATGTTTTGGAGAGTGCTAAAGGATGTAAAAAGAGATGAAAAGCATGTAGGAGTGAATTTGAAGGAGATCATGAAGAAAAATGCCATATTCAAGTCGATTAGTCAAAGGGGGCATTGCAAATCAACCTCCAATGGGAAGTGTAATGCCTATGTAGGCTCCAAATGTAGGAATCTTCCAGGGACATAAGTGCGCTGCACAAACATCTACGTGTCGTGTGGGTGTCCTCGACAATTATTCCTCTACAGACACACAAAATAGGCATTAAGTGGAATGAAGGCAGTGGACTTACGTTGAATTTAGCCTTCAAATTTGGTTTTCTGAAGTGAGGAAGGGAAAAAGGGGAATTTGCATAAGGGGTGCAAATTTACTCCTATACAATATTGTATATTAATATTATTACTAAGGTATATATTAAATTAATATATTATATATTAATACCTCTCTCTCTCCCTCTCTCTCTCCCTCCCTCTCTCCAAATCTCTCTCTCTCTCACCCTCTCCCTCTCTCTCTCCCTCTCTCTCTCTAGGTCTTAGGTCTCTCTCTCTCTCTCCCACTCTCCCTCTCTCTATCTCCCACTCCCTCTCTCCCTCTCTCTCCCTCTCTCTCTCTCCTCTCTCTCCTCTCTCTCTCTCTCTCTCTCTCCTCTCAGTCCTCTCTCTCTTTTTCTCTCTTTCTCTCTCTCTCCTCTCCTCTCTCTCCCTCCCCTCTCTCTCCCTCTCCTCTCTCTCTCTCTCTCTCTCTCTCCTCTAAGCTCTCTCTCTCTCTCTCTCTCTCTCTCTCAAGTCTCTCTACCTCCCTCCCTCCTCTCTCTCTCTCATGTCTCTCTCTCTCTCCCTCTCAATTCTCTCTCTCTCCCTCTCAAGTCTCACTCCTTGCCTCCCTCTTAGGTCTCTCTCTCTCTCTCAAGTCTCTCCCACTCTCTCTCCCTCTCTCGCTCCCACTCTCCCTCTCAACTCTCTCTTTCTCTCCCTCCCTCCCAGGTCTCTCTGTCCCTCTCAACTTTTTCTCTCCCCATCCCTCTCAGGTCTCTCTTGTGAATTTTCCGCACATCAATAACTATATAATATATGCTATGTATTAAATATATAATATAATATATATAATATATATTACATAATATTAATATAATATATAATATTTAATATATATACTACATATAGTATATAATATAATACATATTATATAATATATAATATATTAGTATATTAGTATATATTAAAATATTAAATATTATGTATTATAAATAATAAAGGTAATAGATATTTGTTCTGAACAAATATATATATTTTTATGACAAATTAAGTAGGCTCGGGATTTGGCTTGGGATTTGGTTTGAGATTGCCTAACTTGGAAAGTCAACCCAAAAAACATGTTTACAAAATTTGCTTAGTTTTCTGAAGTTCACCCTTGTGGTGCTAATGACTTTTTTCTATCCGAATTTCATAAATACTAATTATTGATTTTCTACATTCATTACGACTAAAGTCCTGATTGATAGGCTGATTGAAAAACTTCTATAACTTTCAAACTACTTCACATTTTTCAAACTTAAAAGATGTGTCACATTCTATGCTTTGCATACTATAGGATAAAAATAAAAAAAATTATAAATTTTTGACCAAGATATAGTGGTAAGACAAACACATTTTAATAGTTCTAAAATGTTCTAATAAAAAACTCATAACTAACTATTTACATGTAAAAAAATTACAAAAAAAAAATCTGGCACATCGAGGCATGTGTCCTCTACATATATTGAAAGTTTCAAACAAAAAAAAAAATTCTTGTACCTAGGGTGGTCAGACATAAACCTGCTTCTTATATTTTTCTTGGAAATTTAGTACCACTACATTTAAATTTATTTTTTTGTAAAACAAATTTACCTTTTTCCAAAAAAGGACTACTATCCTAGAAACTACATTCAATTTGCTACAAGTTTTGTTCTTGCATATATTTTTCAAATTATGTTAATAATCTATTCAAATTTTTACATCAAGTTGCCTAACTCTATTTTTTGAATTTTCATTACCACTTAGGGGCCTAGTTTGGACCCCCATGATCCTCCACTAACTCAATTGCTATATCTAACTGCTACTAGATCAGATATCATGCATGAAATTTTTCTTGTGGATAGATTTCAAGAAGATCCTAGAGAGTCATATGTTGCAGAAGTGAAAAAAATATTCAGACACTTGAAGGGCACTCTGGATTATGGCTTATGGTATCCAAAAGATACTGATTTTACTTTGAGTGTTTACACAGATATAGATTGTCTTGGTTGTGTAAATGACAAAAAAAGTACAAGTGGAGGTGCATTTTTTCTTGGATGTAGATTTGTGTGATGACTAAGCAAGAAACAAGATTAAATATCTTTATCTACTACATAGGTAGGTACATTGCAGGAACATCTTGTTGCAAACAAGTGTCGCAGATGAAGCAAACATTGAAGAATATCAAAATGGTATATGATAAACCAATTTCTATATTTTGTGACAATACAAGTTCTATCAATATTTCAAAGAATTCGGTAATGCATTCAAGGAAAAAACATATCTCAATCTGGTATCACTTTCTGAGAGAGAAGGTTGTAGAGAATTAAGTGAAGCTTGAATATGTACCTACAAAGGATTAGGTTGTTGATATATTCACTAAGGCTCTTCTTAAGGATACTTTTGAGTATCTCCGAGAGAAGTTAGGGGTTATTTCCCCTCCTTCTTTGAACTAGATGCATAAGGAGATGCATCAATCTAGTGGATTTCAAGATTCATTCTTTGGTCTGGATTGATGAATGGTGGCTACCTCTTAGGGGGAGTAGGTAGTGACATTATTGTTTGTCACAGTCAATAAGAGTGAGTGTTATCATTTAGTATGGTGTGTGCTCCTAAGGGGGAGTATACTAAGTAGTAAAGGAAAGACAATTGCAGAGTAGTTGTGAGAAGATTGATTGATGTCAAAGGAGAAACATAAGTAATGCAAATATTTTTCCCTTTTCCATTGATTTCAAAGGGGGAGAATGAAGCATGTGAAAAAGATAAGTTGAAAGGGGGAGAGTGAGTAATGTGAGAGAGAAAAGAGAAAAGGAAATAGGTATGGAGCGGAGCTATTGTGTTTGTTTTTTATGGTTTTTCACATCATGTGTTTCCATCAATGACAAAGAGGGAGATTGTTGCAAGTATGAGTAGTTGGTGTTGTCATTGATGTCAACAAGCTTGTGTGTGTTGTCATTGATGAGAAAAATATTGTTGCAAGAGTATGTGTAGTTATTGGTGTTTTCTATGTTGTTGAATTAATCATGCTTTGATTAGTTGCATTATGTCATTAGCAAGCTACTGGTGTCAACCTCAAGTGTTGCTTTGATAAGCTTTTTTCTATGGATGTATGGTTAAGTTTCTAGGTTGTAGTTGGTTCTATAGTGTTCAAGGAATACTGAAGATGATGAGGATGTGTCTATGGTGCTTGATTTCCAAATTCTTTTGAGAAAATTTGATAAAATAAATAAATAGTGAGTTGTAGTGTTGTTTTGGGTTGCAGAGTAGTGTTTTGGTGTTGCTTTGCATTTATTCTAGGATAAAGATCTACTTGTGTGTTTTGGATATGTCGATCAGAGGTGTTATATCTAGAATTTTACATGCTAGATCATTGTGTGAAAGAAGTTTTGTTCACCAGTGTGTGAACTGTGTATTTTTGAGGTGTCTGGGAGAAATGTTTTTGCTTTGTATTTTTCTGCAATTTAGTTTTAGGTATTGTAGATCTGAAGGTGTGTTGATAATGTTGATATCATTATGTAGTTGAATTTTTTTGAGGTTTGGTGCTTCAGAAGTTGGTTTCTTGAATTACAATGTATGAAAAAATTGTTTGAGTGTATTGGGTGTGTACATTCTTCAGGTGAAAGTTGTTGTGAAGGAGTTTGTGGAATATTCTAGATTTTGTCCAGGTGACATTTGTTGTCCAAGAGTTGTTTTTGATCAAAGGAAGTGTGTACTTAAAATTTTAATGGTGTTTACATGGGTAACAACCGACCTAGGTGTTTACACAATGCGAAGGTGCTTCGATGTTTGTGGAAGTGTGATGTGGCATGTATGAATGGATTAAGGTCTTAGCTAATGTGTGTTGTGGTTGTGAATGGTAGATCTAGACCTGCACAAACATGAACAAACAATACAATGTTAGTCAATTATACAAATCTAAACTAACATTCCCCATGAGATTCATTTGAAGCATAATGAACAAGAAATAAAATGAAGAAATCAAGTAAAATAAATCTAAATCCTATTCCAATGCTCAAACCCTCAATCCCATGGGGGAATTGGTGCTATTTTGATGTGGAAATTAGCCCTTTCCCAATTCCTTGCAAGCTTTGATGATAAACAATGGTGCTCCTTGATAAAATTTGCAATAACCTAGCAAAGATTGATGAGAAACTATGAAAACTTTGATAAAAAGATGATGACCTTGCTCCAAATCTATAGATAGTGACTTTGCTTAAAGTTGTGGATCCAAAATTAGTAGAAGAGTCTTCCATTTATAGGAAAGGATGGAGGAATGAAATATATGAAGAATGTGGGACTAAGCATAAGCCAATGGCATTATGCCACTTGTCAACATGCTAGTGGAGAGAGGTGGAACAAATTTTGATCAATGTGCAAATAAATGCAATTAGGTGGAATTTGAAATTTGAAAGATGGCTTGTGGAGAAAGATGTGGAAGAGGAGTTAATGCCACTTGGCTCAAGAAAAAGGACCTGTAAGAGATATAAATTCCATGTTGGAGGACAAGACCTTTTGGGAGGGAGATTTCAAAATGAGGGAATATTCCAACTTGATGCCATTTTGAATGAAAATAGAAGAACTTATAAATCAATTAAATTGATTTACTTGTGCAAGTTGCAAAATCTAGAGGATTTGATGGATTAGTGTTAGAGTTAATCAGGATTTAATTAACTTAGTTTGATTTGACATTTTGACTTAGATTTTTGGATTTATTTAAATCAAAATGAGATATGAATATTAGATTTAATTAAATAAAGTTTGATTTATTTAATTAAAGAGGGATGATGTTAGACTTAAATCAAATAAATGTTAGTTTATTTAATTTAAAGGAGATAAAATATGATTTAATCAAATAAAGTAATTTATTTAATTAAAAGAGGAACATTATGATTAATTAAACAAAATGATTTATTTAATTAATAGAAGATAATTATTTAATCAAATAAAGTGGATTTATTTAATTAAAAGATGAAATATGATGAATTTAATCAAACAAAGATTATTTTCAATTAAATGGTTAGTAGAGAGATGATTTAGGAAGAATTGATGTTAGTAAATCAGAATCAGGTGTACGAGACCAATCAACATAATTTACGTGTTTATAGCGGTTTGCCTTCATTCCCTTCCACCACAAGAATGTTTTGGTGCTGACCTAATTTTAATTTGCATGGTTGAGGTGCATAGCCAACCTTGGAGAGTGGTTTCAAGGTTGAAGATGGTATAAATAAGATTTGAGTTGTTGACAGATGATAAGATAGATGAGTATGCTACGAATTGTAGATTTGTCAGGTGCAAATTTGAGAAGTGTAGTGCAAGATTTCATGTGTTAGATTATTGAATGTAGTGAGAAAAAGGTTTCTGCAATCATTTAGTAAAACTACGAAGGTTTTGATGACATTGTGGTGGATTTTCCTATTGCATTGGGATTGATTTGTCTATGTAACATTCTTCTCTATCTTCTTTCCTACTTTGGCACTGAGCCTTTCTTTCTTCTAGGGAATGTGCCATTTGGCATTGAGCCCTTTTGTAATCAGTGTTGATATTACTTTATATTGTGATCTAATCCTCACCATGGTTTTTCCCATCTTGGGTTTTCCATGTAAATATGGTGTTCTCTTGTGTATGGTGTTGATTATGTTTTAGTTTCTATTATTTTCTCTTCATGCTAAATCATTATAACAGATTAAGGGTTAATTAAATGAATGTGGCTCTGAGTGTTTTTTAGGGGTTTGAATTTTTAAGGTACAATTGATTCACCCCCTGCCTCCCCATTCTCAATTGTGTTGTGCATTCAACACCATGTATAAACCTTAGTGTTGAAAAATTTTCAACAAAATATTATAATTATCTAGATCATCTGAGGATACAAGAGAAGGCCACATTGGGGTTTAAGGAAATGCACATGCAAATTTATCATCTCCCTTGAATCTCTTAAAAATAAAAATAAATAAAAATATTTACCATATCACCATGGTTCTAATAACATGTTAGAGTTTAGAAAATAGAGATTGATACAAAGTCAAGTTAAAGGAGATGATACTATAAAAATTTTAATGGGAATATTCTCCAAATCAAAATAGAATAATAGAGTTCATTTCTAATAACACAAGAGACATTTAGAGGCTCAAGAGACACAAATTATATGCAATAATAAAATAGCATAAGGAAATCTCAAAATATGAACCAATATGATAGAGGAGAGGATGTGTATATATATAGAGAGATAAAAGAGGAAGTAAATATGCAAACAATGAGAAATGTAACTCAAAACTACCCAAAAATAAGTAGGAGTTACATTCAAGGAAGATTCCTTAAACCCTCATAATGATCCACTCATAAAACTAAGAAATTTCCTTGAAGCTAAGTGTGTAGGAAAATACATATTATCCAACTGAGAAAAATAGAAAACCTATGCTAAAAATATAATAATAAACTTTTTATAGCTATGTAATTTATCATTTAATTTTGGGTCCATTTTGATTGAATATATTCAAATAATTATATATTGACATGCAGAGCACTCTTGTACACAAATGGGTTTGTTCCCCAATTTTTTATCCATGTTTATTTGTACATACTTCTACAAATTAAATCTTATCACGTCATTTTCTCTTACTCCTATAAATCACAATTAGTATCCATTTATTAAGCTTATCATTGCACCTAAATTTATACAATAATTCCCCACCTCAAAAAAATTTCCTCACTATCCAAGTTCAATCTTGCATTGGTTAAGTTTAATCTCGAGCCATGTAAAATTGAATTTGAAATTTGAAAATTTATATTTTGTCAACTTTGACCTTCTTATTGATCATGAGCTAACTTGGGGGTGATCCTACAATAGTGTTTTACACTTTTTGGCCAAATTGGACATTGAACTGATTTTTCTAAACTAAAATTTCACTTTCAAGCACCTATAGCTACTAAACCATGAGGAATTTGAAGATGATGCAAATAGTGATTTGTGACATTTTGTTTGTAGATTCTAAATATATATTTTTAAAAAAAATTGGAATCAAATTTCATTTCTTTTTCCATCTCCTTTGAAAACTAGTTTTTAATAGTAAACACCATTTTTAAAGTGTTCAGCATAAACAACATAACTTTTTTCTATGAAGGATAGAATTCTATTTTTTTTTAATTTAGTTTTGTAACTATGATATCTAGCATGTTCATTTGGTTTCATAGTGTTTTATTGAATATTATTTTCTTAATTAAGTTTTGAAGTCAAACTAATTACAATTTATACATAGGTGGGTCGTATACAACATAAGTTTTTTTTTGTATGTATTGAAATTCATTTTTTTTTGGTATCAAGGACATCAATACCTAGAACGAACATATTTTTCAATTTTTTTTTGATAATATACTATTTTTCCACATGTGTAGAACATAAAGCTTGATTTTTGGTGAAAACCTATGTTTAATTAAACTAAAAAAAATACATAATAAAACCAAAATATATTAAAATTATATTTGATGGATAGCTCATTTCGATGACTACCATCATCCAGTTGGGTATGTGAATTTTCCTCCATTTTCATCCTCAATCTAAGCCTAGAAACACAAAATTTTGTAGTAAAATGAGAAAAGAGGGGGAGAAGGGAAAAAAAGGGGGGTTCGAGCGAAGCCCCTTAGACCCCTTCAAGTGAAGTGGGGTTCACTCAAACCTCCATTTTTTTGCAATTCCCCTTTTTTTTCATTATAAAAAATGTGTCCAAATGGGTTCAAGTGAACATGGCATCAAAAAGGGGTTTGCTCAAACTAGGGGGTTTGAGCGAACCCTTTAATGGGTTTGTGTGAACCTACATGTTTGAGAAAACCCCTAAAAACCTGAATTTTTATTTTTGTAAGCATTTTTACAATTTTCCTTCGTGAAGGGAATTGTAAACCAGTATTGTGGGATCACCCTTGGTTTAAACCTTTATAAGATTTATTGATCTATTGGTATTTAATGATAGTATTATTTTATGCATTAAATCATATAAGAAAATCATATCAAAAAAACCTAATCATTACAAGGAGAATCGTTATAGAAATACTTCAACTTGGAATATTGAAAGGAACCATAATCTCATTATGTGAAAGTATTATCTATAATAATCATTCACAATTGTAAATTTAGCCTAATAAAATGAGACAATATTAGAGGACATGACCCTAGTGTTGTGGCAATATTCCCAAAATAAATTTCAATATTGTTACCCCTACACATCAAAGACAAGGATGACATATTCTTTATTTATCCATAACTATCCCTAAAGTGATCCCATGGGTTAGAGAATAGTTACAAATATCAAGATATTACTATGCGGCATAGGATTGATTAGTCAAATAAAAAAATTGACCTATAAAGAATTTATAACTATTCAAAATTTGAGACATTCCTCATATTGTAAGTAACACTTTCTATGCCATCAATAAGTTAAATTAGATACAACATTAGCATTCAAGCCCTTCATCATTTTTCTCAAATTTGAATGCCTAATCATTCCAATTTGATTTCCAAACAACTAAAAATTAAAACTTTAGTTAATTTACGGGTTGTTTGTATGTATTTATTTAGCTAACCTATATTTATGTAAAATAATATATTTTCCTTTGCAATAAATTTTTTTTGGATATTTTATAGAAAAAGTTATTTTCATTTATTAGTTAGTGAAAATATGTTTTTTCATACAATAATATATTATTTTAATAGTTTTAATTAAATTGTTTAATAATATTCATATATAATTTCCCTTTAGGTGTAGATCAGTTGGTTGAGCTATTCAAAAATACAAACAACTAACGTATGCTTTAAAATCAATTCAACCGACTGCACATCAAGAGTGGGGCATCCTCGGGTATTCATACAACTAAGAGGATTAGTCAAATTTCCCTTATGGATTGTGAATCATGGGTACCAAGCTATACACCTTTGAGTTATTATATATATATATATATATTTATACATAATTAATCTTTTCCTAGTCTATTGTCAAGCATGGCACTGAGCGAGAAAATGTTTTTTCAATCAAAACTAAATGGGAAAGGAAAGGAAGATTCAAATGAGGATAATGATGATGAGGATAGTAAGGAGGAGGATGTTGATGAACTTGAGAATGGGTGAAACAACTCATTGAATTGTGAGAATGAGGAAGAATATACGTTTGATATCTAGTTGGAGGCCCAACAATCATAACTAGATGGTAAGTTAGATCCCGCATATCCTCTCTTATTGTTGGCAAAGGTGTCAAATTTTATTTGGTCCCTATTGCTATGATTGTAGCAAGGAGACAAGAATTTCCAATTCATGGTATGGGATACATAGAGGGTATCTCTTACCTTCCTTTCCCACAAGGAAATTTTCTTAGAATCCAAAAGTTAATGAGGGTCATGTTGTAATGGATTTTTTTGAGCAAGAGAAGGTTGGAATGGTTAGGGCCCTTTTTTCTCCATGTGCTTGAGATATGTGGAAATATGTATTTCCCTCCCCTCTCTATAGTGGACAAAGGGTGTGGTTCTAGTCCATTCAGTAATGATGTAGGGGGGTAGCTAGTGTTGGCATTTCTATGGATCTTAACTCTCATTATACTGCTACATCAAACCAAGAGGGAGGTAAAATTTCTAGATTTATTATTTTAAGTGGGAAGGATCATATTTAGAGGTTTCTCTATGGGAAAAGGTCTAGTTCTTGGGTGGATATGCACCATAATATAAAAATATCAAGTATCAATCCTCAAATCCCTTTGATATCTACTTTTCCTATTCTAGTAGATCATCTTAGGGATCTATTGGAAACTCACTCCTTTCCTTAACATAGTAGGTGATAGATCCATTAATAAACTAAAAAATCCCTCATTAAAAATTTTATACGTGCAAGGATGAATATTAATGATTTCATGAGTTGGGCCAAAATAAAATAGAATTTGAGAGGCTAGTTTGAGATAAAATAGAATTTGAGAGGCTAGTTTGAGATTTACATTGATGGTTAAAGTACTTTTTCTTATTTCCTTCTCTAATCATTAAGGTTGTGCTAAAACCCTATTAGATGACCTACTATTCTTGAGTAGATTTGGATTATTCTTTAGAAAATGGATCTTGGGTTTTGAACCATGTATAGAGACCATAATTGTGGATCCTCTTTGGGTTAGGCTCCAAAACCCTTTTGAGTATTAGAAGAAGTGTTGAAGGGTATTGTTAGTGCTTTTGCGAATCAAATTATCATAGAAGTTGTTGCCAATTCTAGGAAAAGGCTAGTATATGCTAGGACTTTTGTGAATGTAAATGTGGATTTGGAATATCCCTCTACTATAAATCTCTTTTCTAAATTTGGTAGGTAACCTCAAGTAGATAAATTTGAAAATACCCTTTTTGTCTACTTTAATTATCATAGAATGATCCATTCAGCGATGAATTGTCTTGAGAAGATGGATAATGTGACTCCCTAGAAGAAAGAGAGATAGTCAAGGCATCAATCGAGAGGAGTTTAGAAATGAAGGCAACCCCCTCTAATGGCGGCACAAGGAAATGACAAAGCTCTAGATGGTTTTGAGTCAATTGAAATAAAAGATATTAATGTAAGATTAGAAGAGGTTTGTTTGGAGAAGGACCTTAAAGGCACATCTTCTTCAAATTTAATGCTTTTGGAGGTGGTCGATGGGATAAAAGAAGTTTGTTTATCTACTTCAATCAAGGATAAAAGGAAAATTGAGGATTTTGTTCCCTAGAGATCACTTGGGCATAAATTTTTCAAGAATTCCTATGAAAACTTTTGTCTTAGATTCAACCATCATAAAAGGATGAATTATTACTTAAGAAGAAAATTTATTTTAGTAATTTAATGGGAAATTTTATTGCTAGTGTTTAGAGATTTCTAGAGCTCTATGGTTTCAAGCCACTTGACTAGCCTTTTAAGGCGCTTGCTTTTTGCTATTTGTTAGTGTTGTGATGGTAGCTCTTGTTTTTTAACATTTGTGATGCTAATTCATTTAAGAATTTCATGTTTATTTTTTGAACTCTAATTCTCTATTTAATCTTATTTTTATAAAATATTTTAAGCCCTTTCTAAAAGGCACGTTTACCTTTAATCAAAAAATTAATTATTATTTTTAATTTTTTTTTTTTAAATACATTATTTTATATATTAAAATAAATTTTATACATATATTGAAAAATTATAAAATATTTAAACAAATTAAATCAAATAAACATATTAATCTAAATTTTAAAAATAAGTACAAAATTTATAAGCGTAATTGTTCATAAAAATTTACTCTACATATGTAAATATAGAATGTTAGGAACACAAAATTATTATCATTGTGTTATCACTACAATAAGACCAACCCTTGGGAAGGTCCCATAAAAATCACAAATGACTGAGCATTTTAAAAAACATTCCATCACTCATGGCAAAATTTTTGGAGAATATCTTAAAAATAAAAATTACAAATGACTTTGCATTTTAAAAACATTCCATCACTCATGGCAAAAAATTTGGAGAATATCTTATAAAAACCACAAATAGCTTTGCATGTAAAAAACATTCCATCATTCATGGCACAAATTTTGGAAAATATCTAAAAAATAAAAATCACAATTGACTTTGAATTTTAAAAACATTCCATCACTCATTTTGGAAAATATCTTTAAAAATAAAAATCAATGTTAATATATGAACCATTCCTAAAGAATGATATCTCTATACAGATTAGCAATCAAATTTCTGCCTGGAAACTGAAATTCATTTTCTACTGTATTAACACACAAACCAGAATAGATCTACAGTAATTAGCACATGGATTTGATCCAGAAATAATTACCAAAAATCCACTGTAAGATATAAATTTTCCCCCGTCCGGATTTTGATACAAAAATGATTTGAATAGGAGCAGCAGTTACAGAGTACCGTTGAACAGAATACAAATGGCATCAAAGAGTCACAGATGAAAGAAGAAAAAAGAAACGTTATGCTGAATTACAAAGATATTGATGCATTTTCCCGTAAATAATATTTTTCAAAATTTTCATTCATGCTTCGGCAGGGTTGCAGTGAGCATGAGTTTGCTCAACAAGCTCTCCAGATCAAACTTTCCTGCGGCCGATTGACTGCTGTGAATAACAAACAGAGCATTTTCAAAAGTTTCCACATCGCAGGGAACCGCCAAGCCCTCCCTCTGGTTGAAGCCATATTCTTCCTTTGCTTTCTCCAGCAGCATCAGAAATACAGGATGCGATAAATCCTCCGTCGGAATCACAAATCTCCGCCGTTCTTGGCCGACATAGACAGCGAAACATCCATGGGGAACCCTCGCGTTTCTCCAACGGCTGCTACTGTCCTTTCTTTCCAATTTCTCCGCAGAATCTTTGTTCATGGCCGTGTAAGGAACATCCAAGCTCTTCAAATTAACACCAATTTCCATGACCTTTTTCACCAAATTCTTGAAAGAATTCTTGCGCTTCTTGAGGTTCGACATGTCGTGAGGACAGACTGTAAAATCTCAGGCGCGCGCCCTGTATTAAAACGAAAACATTTTAGTGGCCATTAGAAGACCATAAAACGGCCTTCCCTCCAGGGGATTTAAACTCATGACCTGAGGCATGGACAGATCTTTGCTCATGAATATAAAGCGCGCCAAACTGAGATCTCAAAGTAACCTTTTGTCTTTAGCAGCATAGGAAACTGGGGAGATCGGTGACTTCCATTGCAAACAGATAAACTTCGCTGCGATGTTCAGCAAAAATACAAAAAATTAGGGTAACATTTTGCTCTTTGAAGCTTCAACGAAAGGATCGCAACTGCTACCCGACAGCCACGAAAAAATAATGAGCAGATCAAAACAAACCACGAAATTTAAGTAAATACGCCACCTCAATGATTTGGGTATAAATAAGATATTAATGGGGGATATTCCTTTACAAGGAGAAGATAAAGTTTGAGTTCAAACCCTGACGTTTAGTTAAACTCAATTATTATTATATTATATTTGTAATGGTACAATTTTTTTGTTTTTAAAGATTGATTACATTTAAATAGACAAAGCGCATGCACTTGAATTAAATATTATAATAATTACAGGGAATAAATCAAGGGTTGAAAATTATATGAAAGAATGTAAGACCATTGAAATGATTCAATCATTGGATTTTCTAAAATATAATTTATTTATTTTTTCAAATAATAATATTAATAATAATAAATCAATAAATTAGGAGTTGACTTTTTTTTTTAATAGGTTTCATTTTATTAATTTATTTTTTTTAATAGATAAGTATAGAGGATTAGGATAACTTGGTGGTGATATTGATTAATGAATTTCCTTTATCTTTTGTCATATATTTCAATTTGGTGCTACTTTAATTTTTAATATAAAAGTTAGAATTTTATTTTTATAGCTTATTTTTTATTTTTTAATATTTTATTTGAAATATAATTTTAGTTTTTAAAATTTAATTTATCTAATAATATTTTATAATATTTTATAATTTGTTAATATTGATTTTATTTTAATATTGTTTGTAATATATTAGTTATATTTTTTTAGGTACATATTTTATTACTATTTTAATTTTAATAAATTAAAAAATAGTTTTTTTTAAATTTATTTAATTATTTATAAATTTAATAAGTTTATTATTTGTTATTAATTTTTTAAAATTATTATGTTTGTTAATATTTGGATTTTGATATATTTTGACTTTCTATTTAGTTTATTTTATTTTTAGTTTTAAATTTAGATTTAATTTTGAAAATTATTTTTTATTATTTGTCTTTTTATGAAATTACAAATAATAATTAAAATTATTAGAATTAATTTAATTTATAATTATTTATTTTATTAAAACTTTAATTATTGTAGAATAACACTATTTTGGATTTTTGTTATAATTTATATAATAAAATGAATTTTAAACTTACAATATAAATTAAAATTTATAGAGTGAGAA
>VDFB02113602.1:0-28044 GCA_007258455.2 Sequoia sempervirens
AACTATTAGCAAGTGGATTTTGTAAAGCATCAACATTATTCATCTTTTTTCTCTAAGTGGCATATCTATTTGTATTTAACTTCCTAAATAACATTTGTATTAATCAATTTCTAGTTCATTGAAGATTAATTTAAGTTTATTATACAATTAATTTAACCTAAGTTAATCAATGTAAAGATATTTTCACCTTTATGATATTAAATGAGACCATTATTTATATAGAGCTCATATATATACATTTTGCTCACAAATAGTTAGTCTAGTTTATTTGAAATAATGGTATTGGTTCAATTAATTTTGAATAAATTTAGTTTATTTGGTATGCATTAATTTAATTTTAAATAACACATAATTTAAGGCTTTTTTTTTTTTTAAAAAGGGGGTAAATTCTTTTGAACTAGAGCTATGAACCGATGCTGGTCACAAATGGGGGACCTCATCGCCAACACAAGCACTCAACATTAACACCCCAATGGAGTTTAAACCTTGGTGGAAAGAACAATAACACTACTTTTAAACCATCACACTATGCCAATACCAACAATTTAAGTCTAATTTATTTGAAATAATAGTGTTTAACTAATTTATTTCAAATAAGTCTAATTATTTTGAATAAGTTAATCTAATTTCTCATAATTTTTATGTGTTTGCAAATAATTTGAGTTGAGTTTATTTGAAATAATTAGATTGTTCCACTTTATTTTGAATAAGTCAAATTAAAAGTCCTTATAATTTAAAATTATTTATAAATTTAACATCAACTAGTGTATTGTGCTTATACTTATTATGTGTAGAAGCTATAAACATGTACTATACCTTCTATCGTATTGTGTTTGTACTTATTATCGCTTTCCTCTTATTTTCTTCTACATTTGTTGTTTATCCAATTATTTTGTCTTTTATAAAAAATTGCACAATACTAAATAATGAAATGATTCAAAAATAAATCTGAATTGAGAAAAAAAGACATTAAATTTAATAAAATCAACTTTTAAGCATGTCACATTCAAAATAATTAAATGACAAGAATCAAACTAAGGTTAATCAGTTTTGAAAGATAAATTATAAACTCGATTAAAAAAAAGAAAAGAAAAACAATTTACATATTAATTAAAAAAAAATAGTTTTCTTCTTTATTAGTTGTAGTTCAATTGGTTTGGCATAATTAGTGAAGATGATGTTATGCTCTTTGATTATGTCATCCATGAAGATTCAAATTATATGAGATGCGAGTAGATAATGGTCAATACATAGATGGCAATTTTTTTTTTAGATGTATACTCCCATAAAAAAAAAAAAAAATTGCATATTAAAGAATTTTTAAAAAGTATTTATCTTTTTTATTAGTTGTAGTTCAATTGATTAAGCATAATTAGTGAAGATGATGTTGTGTTCTTTGATTATGCCATCCACCAAGGTTCAAACTCTATGAGACACATTTAGATTGGGTTCAAACTCTATGAGACACTATTAGACTAGGGTCAATACATAGATGACAATTTTTTATTTAGATGTATACTTATTCACTAAAAAAGAAACAATTAACATATTAAAAAATCAAAAACAGTATTTATCTTCTTTATTAGTTGCAGTTCAATTGGTTAAGCATAATTAGTGAAAATGACGATATTTTCTTGATTTCACCATCCACCAAGATTCAAACTCTATGAGCCACGACTAGACCATGGTCAACCTTTAGATGACAACTTTTGATTTAGATGTATACTTGCTTATTCATAAAAAATAAAGACGCCAATATCTATATAATCTAATTAGACATGATTAGACATGGATCGACCTTTAATAACAACTTTTGATTAGAATTAGACATGGATCAATCTTTAATAGCAACTTCTGATTTAGACATATTCTGATTTAGACATATTCTTACTCATTCATAAAGAATAAAGACGCCTATATCTAGATATTTCAAATTTTTTCACAATATAAATAATCCAATTAGACGTGATTAGACCCGGATCAACCTTTAATAACAACTTCCGATTAGACATAAATCAACCTTTAATAACAACTTCTGATTTAGACGTAATCCTACTTATTCATAAAGATGTCTATATCTAGATATTCCAAATTTTTTCACAATAAAGAGAAAAAAGTAGTAAATGAGAGTGGCAGTTTTCATTTCTTACAGTGGGCAAGGAAGGCTCCTTCAAACAGGTTTGTACAACTTTGAATAGCGTAGCAATAAGTTTCTCAAAGTTAACAATGTCCGTTATTTCGGGCTTTATGGTTTTACATTGGAATGTGTCGGTCCTTTTCCCTAGGGAATGACCCTTCTCTTCCTCTCACAGAGCAGGCAAGTGGCAGCCCTGTTTGTTGGTCGACAAGCTGAAATCATGAGGCTGACAGATTTTGGGCCATCTCACAATAATCTACAAAGTATAAAAGCTAGGCGTCCCTGTCGTGCAGTGCATAGATTATGAATCATGGTGCACAACAGTAATGCTCCCTAGGTGCCCGCATCATCATGAAACCAAGACAAGGAAAAAGATACGCACTGTATCTCTAAATTATTGGATCAAACTAAACACTACACAGAAACCGTTATCATGGTACAGAATCCAAATCTTGTTTGCTAATGGATAGTTAAAATCCTTTTATTTTAAGCCCAAACATGGTTACAGTTATGATCATTCACTTTCTGGTTAAGGCAGCTACCACGTGAAAGAATTGGAGTTCATGGACTAAGGCCCTGGCATGCTCTGTGGCCCTCTTCTCCATTCTGCTGAACAGCTCTGTGCTTAAATCTTTTCCAATGTGATCATCAACCAGTACTCCACACACGCTTCTGCATGAGTTTGTAAATGCTCTTGCCAATTCTTCATTGTCCTCAGCAGACTCCACCACTAATGGACTCCCCCCTTTGAAAGCATCCACTTTGTTTATTGTGAAAGATGACTCTTTCTCCACCACCTCTCTGAACTCTGCTACAGTGGGTGCGAAGAATGGAACATTGAATGAGTCTCTCCTTTCTGCTTCCACCATTCCCTGCAAAAAGTTATACAAATCCAAGTATATCAGTCTTAAAAGTACATATATTCTATGGAGGTTTTGGTACAATGAATTTTGAATCACGTTTTGTAATGGACTGATACAAAATAATTTGACACAATTATTATTAGAAGTATTATTAAAGTTATACAAATTCATTGTTCCTCTTTCTGATGATGGATTGCTGAGTGTGATCAATCGTTGAGTGTGATCCAAAACGACACAAAAACATGTATACACAGTTGAATCCAAAAGCTTGCAACAATTTGATAATGACTAAAAGGTTTTGATTAATGATTTTAGTTGTTTAATGTATTTCTTTTGATAAGAGATTTTTCTTGTGGTCCTAACATTTTGTTTTTCAAACATGGTTCAGTGCTTTTACCATAAAGTAGTTATAGAACTGAGGTTCCATGAAGGGAATGGAGGAGTTTAAGTAGGTTTTAGTTTTAATTAAAATTAAATTGATCATTTTTTATTTTATAGTGATTTTTTTGAAAGGGGTTTCTTGTTCTTGTGTTTTAAGAGTTTTTACTAATAATATATGGTCTTATAGATTTTTTAGTAGTTGGGAAGCTTAAGACTTTAAACTTAAAATTTTTACTTAAGAATAATATAATTTTTATAATAAAAGTTACAACTAAAAGTTATTCTTAGGAATCTAAAACCTGTGGCAGCAAAATCTCCTGATGGGAGAAATTTTAACCCCACCCACAAAAACAGCCTCTCAAAATCTAAAAACTTAAAAATAGAGATTCTTATTTTTATGAACAAGTTTCTAATTCATTTTGTACAAGTCTTTTTTGGTCTTATGGGACCCATACTCCATGAAAATAGTTACTGCACTTCGAAAAAAATGCTGCAAAAATCCTTACCAATTTAATTGAAATATAACTGAAACATTATTATTTTGTAAACAAAGAAGATGAATCAAACTACACCTATTATCATTGATTTGGTTCCATAAAAAAGGTAATCTTCTGACATTTTAAAACAATTTGATCCCATAAAATAAAATGTAATATAGTTTAAAAGAGAAATCTTCGCCTGACAGTTTAAAGCAAAGCAGCTATTTGGACGGAAATGGAAGGAAAAATTTCTGTCAGAAAAAATGATTTTATTTTCTATTTTCTATTGGTGCATTGACTGCAGACATCGTTGAAATTGTAACTGCAATATCTAAAAGTTGGATATTTTAAGCATTTAAACAGTTACAATTCAATCGACCATCGTTTCCACTGAACAATAGTTACCTAAGTTAGATTAAAAAGGTTTTTGAACAGCTATCATATCGTTTCAAAGAAGTGAAAAAAGTATAGGAGAAATGTTTGCAAGATGGACCACAATATCACTTGCTTAAAGCAATAATTAAAGAGATAAGATGACAGCTGACGATCAAACTCTAGTAAACAGTCATCATGAATTGCTTCTACGCTAAGATCTTTCTCTTTCTTGCACGATGGATAAACATTAGTGATTAGGTCAAACAATACAAAACAAGATAGACTGTCTACAAAACCATATTCTAACACTACTGGTTTATTAATATCTACGAAAGATTCTAATTGGTTTAGAGGACTGTAAATACTTTAAAAAATAAAAAATCAAAGAATTGTAATTCAATGGGTTGAAAACAATTGGAGAGTTGTAATTCAATGGATTGAAAACAATTGGTGAGGATGATGGTATGTTTCTTAATTATGTCATTCATCAAGATTCAAACCTCTATAGATAAGACGTAAGAGATGAGGCCAGGATTGAGCCTCGAGCAACTTTCACAGAATGGGTACCCCTCAGTCTTTGATTCTCAGCTGAGAAGATATCAGTATAGACTCGTGCTTCCATATCAAATAACAAAACATACTCATGAATGATATAAAATCCTCCATTAAAAAACAAAGAATGCAACCAACATCAAAGAAAAAATAATACAATAATAGACTCTAAGATAGTCCTGTACAATGCTAAACAAGGTGAAAAAAATAAGTAAAAGATAGTAAACTGATAAAACTGGATTATCTAAATATAAAATGGAGTATAATACTGAATCAAAAACACATGGATGAAAAGAGGAATGATTTGAGTCACCTCCTCCACCAAATCGTTCCATGCCTGTTCAAAATGGGTACCAAACAAGATGCCACCTCCACCTTGATTTGTGGGGTCCTGGAATGTCCTTCCCAGGCAAACCAAAAACATGCATCCCCCACTCTTCATCTCCTCTGATCTTGCTCGCAGAAAATCTTCGAAGTCGCTCTTGAATTGAAGCCTGTAAGCATTGGCAGTTTCCTTCGATCCACGGTGTATGAACACCCTGCCTTTATTCCAAGCCGAAGAGTTGGGGTCCAGCACAACATCAGGAACCTGCACTTCAAAATAACATAATCAAACAAGGATTTACTCTAACATGAGACATCCATTTAAATAATTTTACTATACTTACAAATCATCTTGAACACACCCATATACATTCTTTTACACACCCATATAGATTCTGTACCTGTGAAAGCCAGTGGAGAGAGAATGAGGAGTGAACTACATTAAGAGTGTTTCTAGGAAAGAGTCTCTTATAGAAGGAGCCAGGAACTCCAGCAGCATAATATGTTCTCAAAGCTGGAACCTCTATTGGAACAGGGAGCAGCTGGAACAAGGTGTTGAAATCATTGGAAGGCAAATCTGAGAAGAATACTTGAAAATCTGGCATGTTCAGAGAAGCAAGCTTGTATTTCTTCATCAAACAATTGACTATAACATTGGCTATCACCAGTGTGTTCTGACCAGAAGAACAGCCCAAGTCTGCTATGGTTAAGGTTTCTGATGCAGGGAGATCCATGTTATTCAAAGCCTCTTCTAGCAGAGGCCTGAGTGATTGGAGATGTTTAGCCTGCACATAAAAAACATCAAAGCATCTGTAAGGTCATTGTAAACTGTTGTAGAGGATTAACTTTACATTTTCTACAAAAGTTATACCTATCATAGAAATATCTACAGTCACAAAACATTTACTGCCACAGAAACAATATTCTAAACAAATAGATACATGCTTGACAGGCTCTGCATACCATTTTGGAGAAAAGTACTTGCCTGTCCCTGAGAATTCTTTGCATAGCTTGTGTCTCCATTTCCTCCTTGCATGCAGAACACCCTTTCCAATTTGGTGGGCTGGGTCTCACAGGCAGAATTAAGGGCTGTTGGGCTTTCCATTGCCATTTTAACTCTTGTATTACCATTACTATTCCTATTATTACTACACTCTGGATTTATAACTTGAGTCCTCCTCATTTTCTGCAATAAAACAAGGATAAATGGGAACTCAGACCGTTTTATAATTGATGTCCCTTCAAACTTAAAAGCAAACAGCATGAAAAATGTTTGTTAATATAGTAGTCAAAAAGAAGAAAACAAGAAAAACAAAGCTTTGAATGGTTGTCACATGCTTGCATACTTTGAAGCTTTCAACAAACTTTGTTCTTTGCTGAATTGGGAGAAGAATATAGTAACTGTATAAAGAATGCAGACCTTGTCACATCACCTTCCCAAAACTTTTGCATGCACAATATCAATCTTCTACGACTCCCCCTAATGCCACTATAAATGTTATCTCCAAAAACTAGGGCAGTCTATTGCAACAAAAGAACATCATTGTAGACCCAACCCCACATGCAACTTGGGTTAAATGGAGGACCCACATGGAAATTTGTCAATCAAGGAGACATTTAGTATTCTAATTGAAATTAAATATTTCCAAACAGGACATTTCTGCTTCTTTCTGTGCTTGTAATGGACAAGCAATTAACAATACACTTAGGATATTAGGATTGGTTCAATTTAAAAGCATTTAAACTTTACTTCTTGACACCATAAATCATACCATGTTTCAGACATGCTAAGACCTTATCATTTCAGTGTTGCTCTCCGCTTTCCCTGTCACATAATTACTAACATTGCACAAGCACTATCATGCGTGCGGCCCTCACCATTTGTAGGATGTCACACAAGATTAATATACATTTTTAAATTGTTTTACTTTTTTTCTCAATGGACGTTATATCTTATTGCAGGAAGCATTCAATGGTCTAATTACAAGCTTTGTCTAGTCTGTTGCTGCAACTGTTAGTAAATTCAAAAGTAATTTATTTAAACAAAAAAAGCTTGTATTGTTGAAGTATTTTTTTTTAAGGAGAGAAGTGTATATTTTATTTTTTTGCTTTATATTTTATGTTATTTTGTGTGGTTGTTTTTAATGCATGTTTCTATCACTTAATTTTCTTATATTAGTATATTAGTCAGATTACAATGAATCTAGTCTACTTTCTATAGATTAGGTTGCTTACATTCTTATCTAGAATAGATTATTTATCATTTTGAACAAACGTGTGTTTGGACGCTGTTTCAGGTAGGCGACGGGCATGAACGGTGGGGTTGGGTTGCTGCCGCTCGGCGGACATTCGGCAACGCGTTGGTTGGAACCAGACTGGACTCAAGTGCGATTTGGCGGACGTTCGTTGGCGGGACTTCGCGGTGGTAACTTCCATTGCTTGTTTGGGTGGATTGGCATGTTTTACTGGGCGGGATGCCGACTCGGATTCGATAAAGAGTGAACCGACAGAGTGTCGGCACGCGGTTTCAGAATTGATGAACGCTTTGGAAAATTGGCGCAGAGTTAAGTGGCGTGGGACGAAACGGTGGGACGGGCGGCAGGGACCACTGGTGCTGCATGCGGATTCATTGTGGTTTGTTATGGCGACTGGTTACTGAACAAGACGGACGGACATCCGTGATAGTGTTTGGCGTTTGCCGATAAAATAAAAATTGCATAGACAATGTCCAATAAACATTTATGCAAAAAGTAAAAAACTAAAAAATCTGAAAAGTTGAATAAAAATGTTGTATCTATACTACATTTATCGAACTTATATTAATTTGAAGCTTGGATTATAAATCATGTCACCTACCTCAAAGAATATAGGATAGTTGTGGTGTGTTTCTTTTTCAATACAAGGGTGGCAATCCTTCAAAGAGATAGAGTAACAACAACATGGAAAAAGGTACATAAAGAAAGCATATTAATATTGATCTATTGTGAAACCAAGCTAACTCCTAGCATTTATTAGATTGAATGTCTAAATAGAATAAAGAAATGGTGACATCTTTAGTCTCATTATGGTAATGCATGTAGTCAAAAATTTCATCACAATATGGAGCACTTATTTACTCCATAGAAATCACCTAAGTTTTCATCCAAAACTACACGATCCTTGAGTATATTATATCCAAAATAATGTTTATAATTTGTTAGTAATATACATATGAAAAACTGGTGAAGTATTTTATTCATTCTCCACACCATATTTTCATGCAATGCCCCAAAAGTGCAATGGAAGAAAATTCAAATACATGCAACAAACTTGGTAAATATGCAAACAAATAATGCAAAGTTCTATCATAGATATTTAGAAATACTCCATCAAATTTCTTAGTCAAAGAGAATTACATACATACCTGATTCAAATTGCCTCTACAAAGATCAAAATTATTGTGTTTTTAATTTTTGTAGTGTCAAATATTATTTTAAAGAAATAGGTGACTCTTCCACTACACACCATTTCATTTTCATTTTCATGCAATACCATTTCAAATAAAAGTTGAATGTTTCATTCTCCATGTAATGCTTCCATCCAATGAAGGCCATTCTTCTCTTTCATGCATTCAACTGTCAATAAAATGTCAAATTTCACACTAAGAGTTTTTGTTTACACCAGATCTTTGTTGTCACGATAGACACACCTCTTAGCGTAATAAATTGACGAAGTATTTTATTCATTCTCCACACCATATTTTCATGCAATGCCTCAAAAGTGCAATGGAAGGAAATTCAAATACATGCAACAAACCTGATAAACATGTAAACAAAATATAAAAATTTCTATTAGAAATATTTAGAAATTTAATCCATCGAATTTCATAGTTAAAGAGAATTGCATACCTGATTCAAATTGCCTCTACAAAAACTGAAATTCGTGTGATGTTAATTATTTTAGTTTCAAATATTGTTTTAAATAAATACGCGACTCTTCCACTACACACCATTTCATTTTCATTTTCATGCAAGACCATTTCAAATGCATGTTGAACATTTCATTCTCCATACAATGCTTTCATGTAGATCACTCTTCTACTACCATCTAATGAAGGCCATTCTCCACTTTCATGCATTCAACTGTCAATCATATGTAAAATTTCACAAGAGTTTTTGTTTACACCAGATCTTTGTTGTTACTATAGACACACCTCTTGATGTAATTACTCTCATAATATGTACAAATAATGATAAATTTTCTTTTATAGAAGAAGGTACAAAACTCACTACAAAATTGAATGGCTATTATTCATCTATCACTAATGGTCCATATTTACAAGAGTTAAATATTTGTGCCAAGAATAATCCCAAGTGTCTATTCCTAACAAAATTTAAAAAATGATTCTTGGACTAAATCACATTTTCCAAGATATGTGTACACCTTAAATTATACTTTATAAAAAAAAATCACATTTTTGAAAGATACAATTTCCAATGTTTTTGATATAAAAAGCAGCAAAAACAAGGGTGTTGTCCCATCATAACAAGGCACCAAAGGCCATCCAGAGTAAGCACATTAACAGCACAGTGACAGCAGAGAACATCGAGCCATCACCCACAACAAGTCATATCAAAAACCAAAAAGTTAAATTGCACCATTTTAAAAAGTTAAAATTTTTAGGATATGAAATTTTCAAAAAGCAAAAGAAAATAAGGAGAACATCCCAATTGCAATAATAAGATCTAGATTAGATATTTCCATCATTAGTAACTGATATGTACTCTATAATCAACTTGTCCCTGCTAGCTTTTCAATGTTTATAGTCCATATAAGAAATTAATACTTTATTCATGTATCTATGTTAGACTCCTTAAACAAACTATATCTAAAATTCTATGTTTCAAAGGAAGAGAGGAATTTGAACTTTGTTTTCTTCTTCTAGAGATCTCTTTTTATAAAATTTAAGTATATTTTTGTTCTTTACCATTCTACCCATAACTCTTGAATTGAATATGTATGGTGGCTATTCTAAGCCTAACAAGATGATCTTAAAATTATCCATCAATTCACCCACATATTTCAAATCTTCAAGAATATTTAAAATTTGTCCATTTAGTTCTTCAAGTAGTATAATATTCTCATATTGGATATTTAGGACCTAACTTTAAATTGTATCCATTTCTTCCAAGAATTTGGCAATGAGCTCATTTATGAGATAGATAATTTATATCCTTATATCGATATTCTTCATAAACTATTACTCCAAAATTTTCTTCTTTACGATGAGTTTCAAATCTATTTTCTCTATTACAATGAGGTGAGGAATATTTTGATCATTCACCTCTTCTTATTATTTTTTAGTTATCCAATAGACACTCTATCTTCTCTTTTCAAGATTTGAATTGTGTCCAAAAAATGTTAGGATTAAGTTGTCTCAACCTTTGAGTCCTAGCATTCAATTTATTGCTTAAGTGATTGATTAATTATTTTCTATGTTTATT
This sequence comes from Sequoia sempervirens, assembly GCA_007258455.2. Classification (NCBI taxonomy): domain Eukaryota; kingdom Viridiplantae; phylum Streptophyta; class Pinopsida; order Cupressales; family Cupressaceae; genus Sequoia; species Sequoia sempervirens. The sequence goes on from VDFB02113602.1 coordinate 10,595, forward strand.
GCTTGCCAAAATAGTTGTCATTTTGTGGGACCTAACAATGAGGTGGAAATCCTACATGAAAGGTGAAATGTACAATTTGTAAGCTATTTTATTGGAGGTAGGAATCCCACTTTAGGGGTCCTATTTTTTGGGCTAAAATGGTGGAATTTTTCATAAGTTTCTATATCACATTTACGAAAAACTATGAAAATTTTCTATGATAGAATATGACAGTTGTAAGAGTTAAATATGGTAGTTTTTATGCCACACTATGAAAATCAGGCTAAATTTATGGGGGTTCCCAATTTTTCATGTGGTAGATGCATGTGTCTAGGTTCCCTGCATGTTGAGTGTAAGCTAATTTTTATGAGATAGGTGTTATTTAGAAAAAGCCTAAAATTATGGATTTTGACTATGCCATGTCATAATGAAGTCATGTTCACACTTAGGTGTGGAATTTTCTTATGGTAATTTTTGGCACCTTCTCTTTGTGTTGAAGGTTATAAATACTTGATGCCTTAGTCCATTTTTAGTATGATAGGTTGAAGAATTATTGAGATGTTGTTATGCTTCCAGAATTTCTTCAGATTTGTGTTGTAGTGTGAGACTCCTAAACAAAATTTCTCTGAAGCTATATTGTAACCCTTGTTGTTGAATAATACAAATTTAGTTGTGTGTTTTGGAGTGTGTTTTTTTGTAAGGGGTTTCCCATGTATATCTAGTGTTGTGTTTTTCTTGTACTTGTGTTATTGTTAATCTTTACCTATCAAGTGCATCTTCTTTATTGTAACTGACTAAGGGTTTGAAACATTATAAATTTTCACATTATATCCTATAATAGATTAGTGCCAAGGAATATTTTATGTGTACTTGGCTTCCTTTTAGTTTCTATTAGAGTTGGATCACCTATATTTCCTATTATGCATAAAGGGTATTTTGCACTGATCAAGTGTTTTATGGATCTATTGTAGAATTTAATTTTTGTTAACCTTGTTGAAGGAAGGAGATGGAAAGAACATATGGTAGAATTAAAATAGAGAAGTTTAATGGAGGTAACTTTGAGTTGTAGAAGCTAAAGATGGAAGATATACTCCATTATTTATGGTTAGCTATTTTTGGAACTACACCAACATACATGAAAAAGAAGATGTTGCAAGGTGTGCACCCTTGGTCTCCTTGTACTGTGCAGTGCAACACTTGGGTTCGTGACATGGCTTAGCCACCTCCCATGGATTCATTAACTTTTGTGATTGTATCGAGCATTAACAAGTTGATCTTTTGGTGAAATGACAACTATTTGTGCAACAATTGGTATTAGAGCCTAGTTCATGGGTTCAAACCCCTTGCTTGTGTTGGGGGGATTGTTGCAAGGTGTACACCTTGGTCTCCTTGTATTGTGCAGTGCAGTTCTTGGGTTTGTGACATGGCTTAATCACCTCTCGTGAATTCATTAACTTTTTTGGTTGTATCAGGTATTAATAGGTTAATCTTTTGGTGCAACAACAACCTTTTATGCAACAAAAGGCTGGGATTTGATGGATCAAAAGGCTAAGGGTTTGATAATATTTTGTTTGGTTTATTTGGTACTCCTAAACATCCATGAAGAGAAGATTGCTAAATTTTTTTGGAAGAAGCTTGCTCAGATTTATCAGGCTAAATCCATGGTAAATAATTTGTTTGTACAAAAGAATATGTATTCTCTATGGATGGAGGATGGAGGATCTATAGGAGATCACTTGAATGCATTCAACATGATTGTTTCCCATTTGAACTTTGTTGGTGTGAAAATGGAGGAGTATCATTGCATAGGATTTGTTGTGCTCACTGTCAAATTCTTGAGACCACCTTGTCATGGCCATTGTAAGTACCACTACCACCTTTAAGAAAGATGAAGTGGTTGCATCATTTCTATCTACAGAGATGTGGAGAAAAACTTTCAAAATTACTAAGGCTCTAGAAGTTTAAGGAAGAACAAAGGAAAAAGGAAAAAAGAACAACATGAAGCAAGAAAATTTAGAATCCAAATTCTATGGGAGATCTAAGTCTCTTGGTAAGGCCAAGGTGAAATTTTTGAATTGTAGCAAATTTGGTCATTTCATAAAGATTGTAAGGAGGAGAAAAAGAAGAACAAGAAGACATTCTCCAATTCTAATTATGATAAATCCTCTCAAGAAGATGAAGATAATATTTCCGCTACCTTGGAAACACATGCATCACAATATGTGTGGTTGATAGAATCAGGTGCCTCTTTCCACATGAATTTTCATTGACATTGTTTCTCTAAGTATGAAAGTTATGGTGGTGGGAAAGTGTATCTGGGTGATGATTCTCACCTAAAGATTGTTGTTCAAGTAAAGATAATATTCCTAGATGGTAGAGTGAAGGGGATCGATGGTGTCCTACATATCCCTGGTTTGGCACAAAACCTTCTTTTTGTAAGTAAGTTGAATGATGTGGGTGTGCAGGTTGTCTTTTCGAATGGAGGGTGCAAGATGACTAGAGGAGATATGTTGCTTGCTAAGGGTATTCAAATAGGAACTCTATTTCAAATGGATGCATGCATGGTTCATTGCAATAGTTCTTTGATGGAAAAGAAGAAAATAAATTTTGATTCACTATCCTCACTATTGAAACCAACAATAAAGATGAAAGTTGCATCCACTTCTGATGGTCATGCTTTATGGGTACCTAAGGGTGCTCATGCTTTGGAGATAAAGTTACCTACTAAGAAGACAATGATTTGAGACCAAATACTTGGTCACATTGTTGAAAATGGTTTAAGAACCCTGAAAAATAAATGCCTTGTTGAGGGGCTTGATAGTTGTAACCTTGAGTTTGGTTTTTGTGAACATTGTGTCTATGGAAAGCAAAATTATGTTCAGTTTTATCATAGTTCTTAACAAGTCTTCTAAATTTTTAGATTATGTTAATTATGATGTGTTTGGTCATGTAAATGTTCCTTCGTTATCCAAATTTGTGTACTTTGTTTCATTCATAGATGACTAGAGTAGAAGGACATTTTTATTTCTTAAAAGTAAATATGAAGTCTTCAGTTAGTTTAAGGAATATAAAGCCTTGGTAGAAAATAAGATAGGTAGTAAGATTAAGTGTTTAAGGATTTGAAACAACAAAAAATGAGGTAGGGGTTCAAACACATAGGGTTTTATACTAAATTTGGAATGTTTCACCAAACTTACTGTAAATAGAAAGGGAAAAATAGGGTGAATGAACCTACCTATTCTTCTATTTCATGTAGGAAATGAGACCCCTCAAGTTAAAATCCACTTTCAACCCTTAGGTGAGTGAATTTTATGAAATATCTACAAATTTCCTTTATGTGTGCATATGGGTTGAACAACACTTGTGGGAGACACACTAAAAATAGTGAATCAACTCAAAACTAAAATGTAAGACTAGATCTGAGTAGATTAAACATAGAGCTAACATACATAATTTATTTCACACAAATCAGATGAGTGGAGGGCACTTAAATTGATCTCAAAAACAATTACAAAGTGTCCCTATTGGTTGCAAAGTGTCTTGATATAACTTTTTGAAAAAAATGACTGAACAGGGGTTTTGGGAGAAGGATTAAAAATACCAAATGCACTCACTTATGACATTTAAAATTTGGATTTTATAGATGAAACATATAGATATCAGAAACAATAAATCTTTGAGAAAATATGGGAATATAAAATGTTATGTACCTATCAGAAAACACTAGTTTTTTGAAGTTGTCCTGGGACTCATTCGCCCATTGGTGAATGGGTCCTTGTTCACCTTTCCAAAATTGATTTCTAGGTCCTCTACTCCTATGTATGCACTTCCAAATTCTCTGAGTTTCACAGTTGGACAGTCGGAAATAAATTTAGGATATGAGTTTCCGTGAGATGACAACAAATGCAACTTAGTAGTTTTGAACTTTTGAGATCTTCAACATTTCTTCAACCTACAAATCTGCAACACACAATGAGAGGAGAATTTTTTTTTGTTTTTGGTGAATAGGGGTTTGCCTTGGTCAAACCCCATTTTCGTAATTAAACCTTGAATTAAAACAATGAAATATGAAGGAATGATGAATGAACATATGCAATGTTGCAACTCACCAAACCCTTGATCAAACCTTTGAAGGATTGAAATCTTTATGTTTATCTTGCATGAAATGGCTTCAATGGGTGTGGATCTTGATACTTGAATCTTGCTTTGAATCTTTGACTTGAATGCTTGAAACCTACATCACAATGTTAGCTCCAAAAACATGTATGATTGAATGTAGCTTTGACATGATGCTTGAGATCTTGAATGCTGCAACAAATGATGAAGAAATCTTCTCTTGAATACTCTTGACAATAATATTTGATCAAGTGAAAGTTCTCTCAATTGTGCTCTTGAAATCTAATGTTAAATTGATAAAAAATAACCTTGTATTTATAGACGTTTATCCTTAATTTCCCAAAATTAAAACATTACAATCTAACCTTTGAAATTTGAATTTAGGATCATAAAAATACCACCAAAAAAATATTTAAAAATGGGTTTCAAGGCTCAGGGAAGACCCATTCACCCATGGGTGAATGGATCCCATGACCTAATTCTTGGAACACACATTACTCAATGTGAAGTGTTATGTATTGGCATTAATTAATGTCGTGTTTCCCCTTTAGAAAATATAATTTAATGGGATTGTGAATAAATTATAGGGCTTATTAAGACCAAATTAAGCTATAATTAAGGGGGGACTAAATAAGTGTGAAATTATAAAGAGATACACTTTACAACACTAAATTAAGGCACAATTAAGTCCATTTTAATTAAGAGGGCCCAAATAAGTGGAAAATGTAAAGAGATGCATTTTACAACACTAAATTAAGGCCTTATTAAGTTCATTTTAATTAGGAGGGCCCAAACAAGTGAGAAAATGTAAAAGGATACATTTTTCTACTCTACATTTAGCCCCACTTTAGTGAGAGGATGGGTGTGCAAGTGCAAACTCACACTAAAGTAGACAATCATGCATCAAGAGGGGTGCAATTGAAGATGGGATAGGATACCATAGATCAAGGAGGTGGCCAAGACCCCAGGATCTAAGATCCCATTTCAAACCAACATAAGCACAAAGGGACACACACAATGTATGATATGAAGCAGAAAAGCAAGGTACACAAACATACAATGTTAAAGACGAAAAGAAAGAAAAATAAAAAACAAAAAGTGGTGGATCAAGCCTTGATTTTTTGTCCAACTCGATGTGGATCAAGCCTTGGCTATTTTTCCAAAAAAAAAATTGACAAGCAGAACATGATGTCCATTATGCAAACAACAACACATGCTCACATGGGCTAATGGCACTTCAAGCTATCCACTAGGTGAGCCCCCAAAGAGTGGCTAAGTGAGAAAGTCATGCCAGGTATATAAGCTCTTATTATACAAACAGAAAGTCATGCTAGGTCTATAGGCTTCCCATCGTACTAACTATACCAAAGCTATCCCTCTTATAACTTCAATAAGGCACTGCAAAAATATGAACTTTGAGCTTCACAAGGTTAACAAGTTGTGTTATGATAAAAACTTATGAAAAAAATAAAAATAATCATGTTCAAAGGGATTTTGATTAGTTCATGTAAAGTCTCTACTTAGGGAACACCGTTCTTAATGTCTCCAAGAGAGGACTAGTTGAGGATAAAGAAAATTCACAACCTAGGAAATGCAATCCATAGCTTTACCACAAAGAGGAATATCATATGCTCAGAAGGGTCACACTCTTGAAGGAAATCAAACCAAATGTCACCAAGAAGAAGACACATCACATGAATTTAGAAGACCACACTTTAAATAAAAGAATTCACACTTCCTAGGAGGTATGTAATATCATCACTAAGAAGGTAACATGCAGACAATGAACGAGGGACCATATGCCCCCCACTTAAAATACCAACATACTTGTTATGTTGGTATTTTAAGTAGAAAGAGAGAAAAGGAGGATCCTTGAAAATAATTCATAGCTCAAACAACTATCTATCCTTGCCCCCCAATCATAGAGACAAAGACAACTAGAAATAACTATCATGTTTCTTCCACAGGTGATATGGTTGCACCTAGCATTGTACCACCATGAATGCAATGAGGAAGACACATAAAGCTACTAATGCCACATAGTGATGAGCAACATGATAGGATGGGAATCAACATTAATTAGAGGAAATACGTGCTTCAACACAAAGAAGAGCACCACATTCCTTAAGATGTTGAATTTTATTACTCAAAGCCTTGCATTCATTAGTTGAATGAGCATGAACTCTATGATATGCAAAAAATGAACTCTTGTTGTTTTTGGAGGGAGAGATATCAAATGATCTTGGAGAAGTATCAACAAGATACTCTCTTGATCAATAGTAGAAGATGTTCCTTTCTTTTGCGACAAAGATATCTCTTGCTTAGTACAAGGTGTCATACATACACAAGACTCTTTAGATTATGAGATTTTGTACTCTCCCTTAAAGGAGGGCGTAAAATCTAATGAACCCTAATCATTACTAATAAATGTGTTTGAATATGTACTAGGAGTTTTTTGCATGATGATATTTATAGTAAGCGAAGATTTCTTTGTTTCTTTCATTTCTTTTAAGGGACAATAACCAAGACCACTAGTTGTTTCTATCAGTTTAGGATGGACCAAGGTTAAATTTGGCTTAGAAGAATCTTTTGTAATAGTGTTGGTATTGAGTGAAGTCTTTTTTGATGCTTTTATTTCTTTTGATGGACAATAACTGAGACTACTAGTCATTTCTTTTGTATTAGGATATATAGGGACATAGATACCTTGTTCTCTAGCACCACATCCTTTTCCATTGTAACCAAGTTGTTTCATAAGTTCATAACCTCTTCCATAATTTTTTTCCATTTCTTTCGGATTTGGTGGTTTCTTATGATCACACTTGTCATATGTAGATCTGAAATTGTTGTTATCTTCTTCTTTGCTAAAGGTTGTAGACTCATGTATTTTTTATGACTCAGCTTGCGTTGATACGATGTTTATTTCTTTCTCTTTTCTTGATTTGTGTGTAATATTGTATTCCCCCATGAATGTAGGTGTGAAATCCAATGATCCCAAGTAATCCACCGATAAAATTGTGAAGGGTTTAGGGAACTTATCTTTTTGTTCTTCTTGGATAAGCTCTACTTTTGAAGTTGGTATCAATTTTTTCAAAGGAATTTCTTTATCTTTGTCAATGTGCAAACAAATTTCCGATTCAGGGTCAAATTTTATTGTGTAAAATTTGTTGTTGTAGACATACTTCATTATACAATGAAGAGTTGAAGGTACCCCATTCATTGCATGAATCCAAGGTCTACCCAAAAGAAGATTATATGAAAGATTATTGGGCATGACATGGAAAGGAGTTTGCAATGTGACCTTTCCAACTATAATAGGTAATGTGATCACACCAAGCAATTGTTTTCCTATGTTATCAAACCCATGAATAGATAAAGAGTTAGATTGAATTTGGTTTTTTTCTACTCCAATATTATCCAAAAGGTTTATGCTACACATGTTAAGGGTTGAGCCATTGTCAACAAGGGTTATCTTTATCCCCTTCTTATTAATAATAGCTATTATCATGAAAGATTCATTTTGATTTTTCACTTCCAAAGGAGGGAGCTCACTTTGGTGGAAAACAATTTATGCATTCACCCCTTGAATTAAGGAGGCTATATCATTTGGTTTCACATTAGGAGGGATAGAAACTTATTGTAAAGAACTTTGAAGCATGTTAAGGTAATTAGGGGAGGCTTGAATAAGGTACCATAAGGATATCTTAGCAAGAGTGTTTTTAAGTTGTTCAACAAGATCATACTCTTTACCACTACGCTGCAAGATATAGTTGAGGTAATGGAAAGGGCATTGGATTTTTTTGTGGTTGTTGATTATTTCTAGTGTTATATATATGAGCAATGGTATTATAACCCAGTTGTTGTGAAACATTGTGTTGAGGTGGTCTTGGGATAAGCATAGGTTTTTTTTTAACTTGGTGTTGGTGTGAGGTTGGGTAGAGGATAAGTTGAGGCTTAGGAGGTCCAACAATTAAGGGACTTGAAGGAGTTTTAAGAATTAGAGAACTCAAGGGAGATCTAATAATCATAACCTCAAAAGACTTATCCTTACACTCATCATCTTCATTTAATGAAGCCACATTACTATTGTCAATGTTATCATTTTCTTGCACCATAATATATTCCCTAGTAGGAGACACTAGTAGACTTTGGCAAATAAATGACTAGGTGACTAAAAATTTTAGTCACAACAACTAAAAATGACTAAATTCTACTCATTTTTTGCAACTCAGCTATAAATGAGTAAATAAATGACTAATTTGGTCATTGACTAAAAAATATTTAGTCACACAAATAAAAATGACTAAATAGTTAGTCATTTATTTAGTCACAATCTATTTGAATAAATCATTTAAGGAATCAAGAATATACCCTGCCAAAATACTCTAAAACTTTAATAAACATACCCTAAAACTTTCATCTAAATCTTATTTTTAGGCATAGCCCCCGCCAGAATGGAGTTTTCATTTTAATAAGCATACTCTAAAACCTTCATCGAAACATTATTTTTAGGCGTAACCCGCCAAAATGGAGAAGTGTTTCAGTAAAGAATAAAAAAAAATGATAAGGAGATGTGCGTGACATGAGGCATAGGATTCATTGTTGCTTATCTCATTCTTGCTCTGATCAACAAAGGTTACATTGTTCCTGCTACTGTTTGTAATCCAGGTATTTAATTGACATATATTTGCACAATCTTAAATTCCTTAAGATGCTTTTGAAGTATCAATGTATCTTATCTAGGGTTTAGAATGATTTCTTTTAATTTTAAAAAATAAATCAGATACTTTTGAAGTATCAATGTATCCTATATAGGGTTTAGAATGATTTCTTTTAATTTTAAAAAATAAATAAATGATGTAGTTTCCTGTAATTAGATAATGTGGAGATCTCCTAAATCTTCCCCAACACACTATCCTCTTAGCACTGTATTCATTACTCTAGCTTCTAGGGTTTTGCATGTGATATCTTTAATATCTTCATGATCGTGGTTTTTAGATAGATCTTAGTCTTTGCTTTAATCCTTATCATGGTAACCCTTGAGTTCCATAATCCATCTTCAATCTCTTCTAAGAACATTGTCTTAAGCTAGACTGCATAGTATGCATATAAAGCAAGTCCTTATACCTGCCATTGTTCCAAACCATCACTCACTGCCTTGCTTAAAAATTTTCCTCCATAAGCACAATAGCATGTTTTAAAATCATGGTTGCCAGTGATTGACCATTAAGGTCACTACTTTCATCAAGATACAATGCAATTTTTGTCTTCAAACTCAAGGCATTATGCAAGATAACATTTTGAATTGTTTATTGTGTACGATTTGATTTTCTTGCACATTTACTGCTTTGCTAACTTCCTTTAATACTAGATATTGCACCCTCAGCTGCAATCTCAAACAACTCACTCAATGTCACTTGAATATTCCTTTCATGAGCATCCTTCTATAAAATCAAACTATCCCCTATAGACTACCTACTTACTTACTATAGGGGACTCATTGTTTCATGGTATTGTGGGTCTTAAGATCCTTCAACCTTATTGTCACTATTTCACAGTCCACAAGGTATTATTCACTATTCTCCCATCTTAATTTGATGAGTCTCAAAATACTACTCAAACATGCAACCCACTACCTCCATTATACAATGGCTAAGAAGAAACATTGAACCTATGATTACCACTGTTACTTCATTTGGACAGTCATTCTCTGATTGCATTTGCCTTGTCTAACACTACCAAAAGCATTTGAAAAACCCTTAAGGTTAGCAAGGGGGTAAGGAAACTCGCCGTTAAAATATCCACTTTACTATGCAAGGTTTGATATTTATTATCTTGTCACTGCTCAGCCTCTTTTTGACTGTCACACCTCAAGTTACTATCATTCTTCTTACCATAGATTGAATTTACAAATGTCACTAAGCTACATAGTGTGCTTGTTATTGGCTACAATCTTTAGATTGCAAGATTTTGTTATTAGCTACAATGTCTCAATCTTTCTGGTATTGCAACCTCACTAATCCACTAGAGTTATTGTTTATGTTTCTACAGAGGCCTAGGGTTTGTACACTAGTCATGCTCTTACCAATGCTTCTGTTGGTATTAAAAAACAACCTTAAATCTTGGGTCAGAAAATTAGCTATCATGACAGGGTTGTGGTATGATCTTGGATTGTATCCTAGAGTGTGTGGGAAGCTTGTGTTTGATCATTAAGGTATGTAAACCTGATCAGGGAAATGTATCCTAGATAGCATGGGTCTTGGTTTAATACTTTCCATAATGGTTATTAGCATATCACATTAGTATAGTTTGTGGTAACCCAAGATTGCATTCAAGTATGTAATGAACTTGGTTTGTAGTTTAAGTTGTACACTTTTAAGTAACATTCATAAGGTTTAAAAAATATTGATCACTCTTTAAAATAGCCCATTAAACATGGGTTGTTCTTGAATGCACTACATAATTGATATAACACAATCACTCTGCATATCAACTAGAGTTATAGGCTCTTTATTGCAGCAAGAGGTAATTGCTCTTGGATCATGTTATCATTACATTGTAACCTATTAAACTTGAGACAACCTGAATGCACCCAATGATGATTAACACCTAATTGTGACGATAGTGATTTGTACATGAATTGTGCTCATATGAGTGCCTCCATTTCTATCACAACATAGCCACATTAAACTCGGGTCACACATGAATGCATCCTATATTTGTTATAGCACAACTGTGCCACATGACCAATAGATTTATGGATCACATAATTATAGTCACAAGAATTTGTTCCTCAATTGTGCTCTTATGGTGATTCCATTACCATTACAGTATAACCCTTTGGACTTATATTTCTCAAATCCTTACATTGCTTATTTTCTCTTTGGATGGATTGCTTCATGGATTTTTTGTGATTTATACAACTTTTGGTTTGATTGTAAATGACATCAGATTCTTTCTTAAGCTGAAATGATTTATTAATTATGGTTTTATGATAATTTTGAGTTTTATTTAGAAGGGGTTAATATGTTGCATTTTTATGTGCATAAAGAATACATTGTGATGCAACATTTGGGTATGGATGGTTCAAGAAAAATTGGATTGCTATCGGTGTCATAACCAATTTGGAGAGTACCTTGAGTTGGTGTGAAACACTTCCAAGTGTTTTCGGTTGGAAGCAAAACCTAACTGTAGGAATTTATGAATATTCGACAGAGGAAGTTCCTTTATTCTAAAGATAAAATCATGTAAATCTACTGGTCCAATTGGAGATCCAACCTAAGATCTTTAATAACTGATAGAGAAAGTTTGTACATTGTAAAGATAAAATCATAAATCAGCTGGATCAATTTTAGATCCGATTTGATGTAGTGAAGCTTTGATAGAGGAAGTTCCTACATTTTAAAGATAAAATCATAAATTTTATTGGTCCAATTTGAGATCCAATTTGAGGTCACAAAGCTGTGATAGAGAAATTTCCTACATTCTAAAGATAAAATCATAAATCTACCTGGTCCAATTGTAAGAATTTTTCTTTTTAATTATACTTTCTGACATTTGGCTTGATACAAATTGTTACTTTAGAATTATGGTATTACTTTTCTTCTAATGTTTTCAACCCTCATTTTAGGGAAGAGCTCCGAAGATGGTTCCTTCAAATGGAGACTACAATTTTCCACTATAGGTTCCATATAGAAACACCAAAAGCTTAGGTACCGCCATACTCAGGTACAACAGAGTTTGAGATGAATTGCACTTAGTATTTTATGCTGATATGGATATGTTCTAGCCTGTAGTTAATTGTTGTAGCATAACAAATAGGTTAAATAGTTGTTCATATACCATTGTTTCAAATTCTAAATTGTTATACCTTATTCTAGGAACAAATCATAGGGAGGTTCTATACATAAGACACCATTGTTTCAAATTCATAATTGTTGGCTCTTTCACAATTGTTTGCTTCATTTATTTGATCTAAGATAACCTATTGTATAGAAGATGTTCTCAAAATCACAGTAAAATCCTTTTATTAGGATATTTATTTTAGAATCTCCCATCCATAACAATGAACAAGAAAGTGGTAACACAGAACTGCCGGGTTTCTGTCAAATTCTACTTTTCCACTCTCTTTCCATTCTAAATTTTGTTCCCAATTTTCAAATACAAAAGGACTTTATCAACAGCAGATCCTGTTGTTGGCCATAGGTTACCTTTGGTGTCGAGGATAGCTTCAAGTTTTTGTCAATTTTTGCTTGGGTAAAAACTTGGAGCTATCCTCGACTCCTAGTAAAGGATATATTAACGTGGAATCGAGTTCAAGTGAGAATAAAATTCAGGAGGCAAATGAAACTCTTCTGAGACCAGGGTTAATTGATCTTTGTTCATTATCATGAAAGATTATAATATTCAGATCACAAAAGGATTTTACTACTCGGAGGAATTCTATACGCAGGGCTATCAGTAGATCAAATAAATGTTATACGAACAGTGTCTTCTTCATAAATCTGCTGTGTTCAGAATATTACAATTTGAACAATCAGTTATAATTCAACTATTAATAATTAATATCATTATATCCATCATTATAAAATAGTAGGTTCAATTCATTTCAAACTCTGTTGTGGTAATTGCTTTGTAAGGAAGTTTTCATTCCATGAACATTCTCTGTGCACATTAGCATGTTGGTTATTATCTAAATCTCTTTTGTGATCAAAAGAACATTGAATTCCATTACATAACTCATGACCATTTTGTAGTGCTATGATCTAGTGCTCTTTTACTTCTTTCTCACTGTGTTCTCATTCACCATGTGCAAATGACTTAGAGGATAGATCTTTGTCACCATTTGACAATAAATTTCATTTTTTTTGGACTGTTTGAAATGATTCAATCACTGTTTGATAGTGTTCTTCCTTTCTCAATCCTATAGGACAAAGGAAAATTCACAGTTTGCAACTCTCTAACAATGGTAAATAGATATAGTAAAGATATTTAAAATTTTAGAAGTGGATTTTTTTTTTTGAATTGCTAAAGCCTATTTATCAGTTTTATAACTTAAAATTATTTAAGATATTTGAATAGCTAAACTTCATATTATAAATATTTAAAGTATAATATAATCAAATGCCAAATTATTCTGGAGAGTTGGATGAAGCTAGAATCTACTATTGATTTTAGCTTTTCCTTTGCTTTTATGTTTTCTGGGGTTATTTCAACATTTGTTAGGCTATTTTTGGATTCTGTCGACAACAAAGCGGGACACAAATCAGAGTCTAAATATGGGTGATGATCATCCTTGTATGATGAAGTTTCTTGGGATACACCCTAAGACAGATCTAAAATATCGGATCTTTGAGATACGTTACCAGTTGATTTGATTTTTGTATACGGATGGGCGGATCTAAAAGGCTTCTTGAAAATGGTATAAATGAAAATGTTATTTGTTCCAAATAATCTAAGGTGTTGATACTGCTTTGCTCAAAAAAAAAAAGATTCTACCTTAAGATAGCTAAAATTATCATTTTGTTAATCATTATATTTCATTGTATATTTGTATTTTGTTAGATTGTATTGGATAGTTGATGGTTAAGTTTTTTTTTTTTTTTTTTAAATCAACATAATATACTTTCCATGTACTTATTTTCATCACTTGTAAATCTAATTTTTTGTTACTTTTTGTGATCATAAAAAATAGAGATGATTTTAGTCTTTGTGAAATATTTTCATGCATGTTTGAGATCTCTACAAGGTGATGAAAAAGGACCTAGGGTTTGGTAGGGTTTTGAGTATCCTTACTATTTTGATGGTAATGTTTTCACTAAGTTCTCTCCTTTCCCAAATATAGTCACCTGAGAAACTACCATGATGCTCTTGATTGTAAATTACTATGTTCTCCCCACCTTCTCACTACAGGTCTGATTCTTCAACTCTACCAACTACCCTTCCATCTATGTCTTTTCATGCTCTTGCATATATTCTCTTATGAATTTATTCTTATGACTCTGAAAGCTATCACTAAGTCTATTATGACTGTTAGGTATTTGAGGGTATATGATTTTCTACTACGAAATCTTAGATTTTCATACTTTTGATGACAATTCTCTAAGGATGTTTTTTCACTGACTTAACTCTCTGTATATTCTCCATTATGCATTGAAAATTCATGGTTTCTAGTTAACTATTTATTGGTGGAACCATTTCCATGTTTCTTGGAACTGTCATCCCTATAGGTTAGTTTCCTTAAGATCTGAATGTAATTTAAAAGGTGCCCATAAATATTGAAAAGTTTCATAAGACTGTTGTGTCAAGGTAGTAGATGGTCATGACAAGTTTCATAATACCGCCATACTGCAAAAGGTAAAGACTGTCACAGTGTGGCCGGTAACACATCTACTGATACCACAAAATTCTGACAACAATAAATGTGTTTGTATGTGATGGCTCAAAATACTTATCTGGATCCTTGCAAGGAAGAAGAGCCTGATCTGCGATTATGAGTGGTAACATCCACATTCGGCAAGGCCAAAACAATATAGCGATTGTGGTGAAGCATCTGTATTGACCTTCACGGCCGGTAATAATAGTCTTGATGTAGCAGTAACATCCTACATCACCGCAAGGATCAAGTCAAAAAAGTGCGGTATCACAGTTAAACTATAAAACTAAATACCACATTTCTTTGAGGCATTTTTTTGAAGCAGTTTACTTGCCTTGTGTATATTGCTTCCACATTTTCATGTATGTCTAGCAAGGCACTTGTAACTACAACATATGACAAAAAAATCCTTGTTGTTCTTTGATGGATGCCGCTTCATTACTATATATATGTCGATGTAGTGCACATTATTATAGTGTAAGCCTATTTTTAGATTGTTTCATTTAGCATCACCAATATTCTCCACAAGAACATTGTCCCTGTTTAAAATGATGGAAATGGTTCACATCTCTTAGAACAATTTCTCTTGCAACAATCTTGGAGATGAATTTAGATGCAATGTGAAAATCAAAAAATACTCGAAGGTTCTTAACAACTCTAATAGTTGTACCAAGGGCCATGTTTAACAAACCAAATAAAATTGCTAACTTTTCACTATGGTGGCAGATAAATGATTATTTTTTCTTCTATTCCACAACATTGAGTAAAAGTATTGAATCTAGAAATACCCTTTTTCCTTCATTTTCCAAGTCAATTTCTCCAATTTTGCATAGATCTCCTATGTTTGTGGATGTGATCTGTCTCCTACACAAAAATAATGTACCCATTTATTCCCTTCAATCCAACTACATGCATGCATCTTTTTAATTCCTCTATCTTTCATCAATCTCCTTATTATTTGAACCTCACCACACCTACCCACTTTTGCACAGAGGTTTTAGAGAAGAACATAAGTTGTAGCATTTTTTAGGATCCAACTAAAAAAGCAATGTTGTTGGAATACTCAGCCTATATTCATATATGATCCACAAGAACCAAAGGTTTAACTAGCATCTCAGTAATAATGTTTAGGGTGTCCTCAAAATAGTCAGCACGAGCATGAAGGTCAACCATGCACACCTAATGATCAACTATATATGTAATGCAATAAGGGTTACTGACTCGTGAAGCATGTGTAACCCTCATCCACTAAACCTACATGATTGCATGCATCTAGAACACAAGCAATGCTTACAATGTCAGTGTTCTAGAGTGCTTCATTAATTCAAAGATTTTGAGAGCTTCCTTGCAAAATTCATTTTGTGCACATTCTACAATCATGTCATTTCATTCCATGAGATGACATATCTTTGAGGAATTATCAAACAATTCATTTTGTACTACATTTTGGTATCAAATCTTTGGTAATTATGGTTAGTTTCATTACATTCAAATTCTGAATTCTAGGAAATTATATATAGTAAATAGATTGATGGATGTTTGGATAGTGAAATTAGCTCTCTTAGAAATTAACTAAAATGTCTAGAAGGATTATTTTAATTAAAGAGGATTTTGTGGTTACTTTTGTAACAGTGATTAACAATGATTTTACAATGCAACTAGCTTTCTATTTTCATTCAAGATACAAGTCATCAAAGTCAAACACATATCAAGAAGATGGTACTCTAGTTCAAACCCTCAACCTCACTTAGTTTAGTTTGCTTACGTGGGGATATTAAGGAAGTTGGTAAAAAATTAATATATATCATTTTTTGTTTGTGAAGGAGAATCTTGTGAGATTCACTATGGTAGTGGATCAATATCTAGTTTCTTAAGTAAAAATGATGTCATAGTTAAGAAACTTGTTGTGAAACATCAGGTTAGTAATTTTTGGATGCTAAGGCTTCCTAGTTGGATATCAAAGATCTTTTATCATCAACTTAATTTGGAATTTATGTATAAATGGATTCTTCCATGGCACAAGTCTTTACTTAGACAACACATGAACTAGGGTTGACATTTTTGTTGTCTAATTAAGTCTGATGGCATTCTTGGGCTTGGTTTCTAGGAAATTTTTGATAATGTTATTCCAGTCTGGTTAGTGTTGATAGCCTTCATTCTATAATGTCAACTTCATTCTATAATATGAGAATATCACCTTTCTTAAAATTTGAACAAGGTTCTAAAATCATGGGTTCAATATGCATATTTCAAGCCTATGTTGAACACTCTATTTAAGGCATTTGTTGACAAGGCTACAGGTTTTTAATTGATTTATCTTTCTGTTGTGTTTGGACTTTCTTTTGTAGACTTGCAATATACAATGCACTTTTATTCTTTCTAAATTGAGACAAATATTATTTTTTTTGGTTGTATTGGGGCACAACTTCATTCCTAGCGGAAAAGGTAGCACCATATTGCTCATATAAGATGGCATGTTGCATATAAAGGAGGAAACATTCTAGTTGGGTTATTGTTGACTGCGTTGAAGGAGAGAGCTTCATATATTGGACACAATCAACACTCTCCTTGGATTCTACATGTTACAACTTGCTCCAGGAAGATTTCCCACATTGTAGAAGTTTTAAGAGATGAAAGGGGCATGTGCTCGCATTGAAGGGATTCAAGCATGCATTTCCATCATTGTAGAAGTATTTTGGAGAAGTTTCTTTCTTGTAGTCATTTCTCTGCAATATTGTAACTCAAATTTTTAGTCTTGTGACTGAAAATAACAATTGTAATACTCTATTTGTAAGTTGTAACTAGAACACCTTTCTTTTATTAATAAATTTCACCAATTTTTCCTTCTCAATGGTTGTCTTATTGTGTGCAATTGATGATTGACGTGTATTTTTGTGTTTTATGCTTAAATCCTCAAACATCAGTCAATTAAAATGACTAAATATAATACTAATTGACATCAATTAATAATTAAATTGAC
>VDFB02113603.1:0-40679 GCA_007258455.2 Sequoia sempervirens
AGACCTTTCCATCCTCCACCATATCTCATACAAAATGTTACTACACATCAATATGTTTCATCCTAGCATGGAAAGTAGGATTTTTTGCTAAAAGAATAGCACTCTAATTGTCACAGTAAATTATTATTTTCCATGCATCAAAACCAATGGTAGAACACAAATGCTTTAACAAAATTGCTTCTTTACAGGTGTGTGTTGTTGCCATATATTCTGCCTTTGTAGTGGATAAAGTGACTACATCCTGTCGCTTACTCATCAAACTCACTGCACCAACATTCATCATCAAAATATATCCATTGGTGGATCTTCTACTGTCAATGTCCCCTGCCCAATCAGAATCCACATAGCCTCAAATGTTTAGAGTCCTCTATGATTCAACCAAGCTGCCATGGTAACACAATGCATATTCAGAAGTGCCCTTCAAATATTTGAATACTCTTTTCATAGCATCCCAATGTGATCTTCCAGGATTAGCCATAAACTGACTAAGTACTCCCATTGCTTGGGAAATGTCTAGCCTTTTACATACCATTGCATACATTAGACTACCAACCACACTAGCATAAGGCACACTGGTCATTTCCTCCATCTCAGTTGGATATTTTTGGATAGTCTTCAACAGATAGCTTCGTTCCCTACAAAACTAGAACAACTAGCTACTTGCAATTAGTCATACAAAATATGTCTAGAATAATCTTAATATACTTACTCTGACCGAGCCAAAGTTTTCTACTCTTCCTATCCCTAGTTATTTCCATTCCTAGAATATACCTTGCTGCACCAAGATCTTTCATTTCGAACTTTGTAGATAACTGATATTTTAGATTAGAAATCATTAACTTACTATTTCCTATGAACAACATATCATCAACATAGAGAGAAATAATAAGAATTTGATCACTTTCAACTTTTTAATACACACAATGATCAAATTTTGATCTTAGAAATGCCAATGACAAAAAAAAAGTGTCAAATTTATGGCACCACATTCTAGGAGACTGCAACTTTCATTCTATAACTCATGTGACCAAAAAAACTATTCCAATGTGTTTGGATGGGTATGTTTATGCTAGGCATGGTCCTCTTTCACACCCAAACATGTGCAATCACTTTGAGCTATGTTCAACCAGCTCAATCCCTTAAGGGTCCAAAGTGCAAAAGGGTAGCAATTTTTGATGACCTATTACTCAGAAACTGTGATGCTTACGAACTATTCATCTTAGCATATGGGATTTTGTTGGCCCCCTCTACGATATCCTCTCTTGGTTTTTGTTATCTCAGATTAATTTTCCCATGGTGTCCAATGTTCACTTGATGGAAAAAGTGTCAAATGTAAGCAGTGTAAAGTTTAAAAGCGGTGTAACTTTCGTTATGTAACTCGTGTGACCAAACAAACTATTCCAATGCATTTGGATGGGTACATTTATGCTAGGCATGGTCCTCTTTTACACCCAAACATGTGAATCACTCCAAGTTACGTTCAACAAGTTCGATTGCTTAACGGTCTAAAGTGAAAAAGGGAAGCAATCTTTGATGGGCTATTTATCAAAAACCGTGATGCTTATGAACTCTTCACCTAAGCCTATAGGATCATGTTGGGCCCCTCTACAATAACCTCTCTTGGTTTTTGTTATCTTGGAGTCCTCTTCTCATGATGTCCTATTTTCACTTGATGAAAAAAGTGTCAAATGAAAGCAGTGTAAAGTTGCAAAGTGGTGCAACTTTTGTTTTGGAACTTGTGTGACCAGATAGACTATTCCAACACATCTTGATAGGTACAATAATGCTACACATGGTCCTACTTCACACCCAAACACTCAAAATCACTCTGAGCTATGTTTAACTAGGTTGATCCCTTATGATGGCATGCAAAACAATCAAAAAGAGAAACATTCACATGATAGTTGAGAAGTTTGATTTTTCCACACAAAAAGCATATGATCATCCCCAATTCTAGTAAGTGAAGGATATTTTTTAATTATCCTCCTTGCCCTTACAACAATATAAAACCAATTGTAAATGCGTACAATGGTGGAACTTGGAAACATTTTATTTTTTCCTCAATTAACAACTTTGGTTGTGAAGCATTTTGCCATTTTCATTTGAAATGATTTTCTATGCTTGAAAATTGGAATCTAAGAGAAATAAGTGATGCTCTCATGTACATTTATTATTTTGTGTGATAAATAAATTTTCCACCCTTTAGTCCATTTCTTATTTGTATTATAAATTATAAAGCTTTCTCCTAAGTCCATTTCCTATACAAGAAATAATATTGCAAAAAGTTGACATATACATCTTTTGACGTGTTTATATGTTGATGGATCAAGAATATAACAATTCATTCTATATTGTGAGGATTATGTTGTGAAATTTTTTAAAGACAATTCAAGATAAATGTTTTTATGATAATGTGTCAAGAAGTTAACTACTCATCATCTACTATGAATATTATGTTTTGCAAGTGTTGTGAAGATCATGCATCCTTTGCTTAATTGAGTTGTTCCAATCAAAAGAATAAATATATTGGAATATTTTTATGAAACATCTCATGGAATACCAATTGAAATTTTTTTTTTTCTTTTAGATAAATCATTTCATGGAATTCTTTGGATTAAACTGAATTGAGATATGTAAGAACAAGGGAGCATTAGGAAATACATTGCTCAATGATCTTGAATAATACTTCTCCCCCATTGCAATTTTGGGTGGATTATTGCTTTCAAAGTATGGGGAATGATTTTCCTATTTTATAGTTGGTAGTTTCCATTCTAGAAGGTTCATCTCTTGATATATATTATACTCATTTTGGTGCAGGAGCACTCAGTGCACTTTGTGAAAATGTTGTCATAAAATGTCATTTGATAAGGTCTTAACTTGAGGTGTAGAGTCTTTTGTCATTAAATAAGGTCGATGTAGAAATTTTTTCAAATATTTAAACCGTTTAGAGGGTTCATTGGGTCTATTTTGTCATATTCTTATAATAATGTCAAAAATTGCTATGTAAAGATGCAAAAATGTTAAAATTGCAAAAAATACAAAAAGGCAGATTTTGGAGAAGTCCAACAGTCAATCAACTCAAAAGGAAAGTTTTGTTAGTTGAGTCAATTGTGTTAGGAGGTAAAAAGAATAAATATGTAAAGGGGACTCGATGTAATCTATCTTGGAGGGATTTGAAGTGAAAAACCAATTGTTTCTTTGTTTTCTTCTGATTTTTTGTGTGTATTTGCATTTCCATGGCCTGTACAGTACCATATGGATACAAATTGTTTTGAAAATTCTTGAATTAATCAAGAAGCATGAGTTAAATTTTAATTTCATTTGGTTTGAGCAATTAACATTGAGTTTGGTGGGAGTTTGATTTAATTTTCTAAGGCATGTCCGTTAACCCTGTTTTGAGGGTTTTGAAAGTCTAAAAAATGAAGAATTGGCCCATTCCACTATTTGTGACTTTTGTAGCTTGTGGAATGGGTCCAACATAGTAGGAATAAGTTTTTTTATTATTTTTGAGAGAAGGGGAGATTTCTTGAGGGTCTGGGCATGATGCCCTAGTTGACTATTTTGTGATTTGGCACAAAAAATGGTGGTTTCAGATAGAATTTTGATGAAATATTGTTGGGGAAGGTTGGATATTTGTGTTTTGAGCATGTGAAAGTGTGTTTTAACATGTTTGGATCATTGGAAAAGGTGCTAGAGCATTGAAACATTTTTTTTCATTAAAACCCCATGAAAGTTGCTAAAATGATGGTTTAGAGGTTTGGTGATTTGGTGATAGTTTAACCTAAATAAAATGGAAAATATGGTGGTTTTGAGACCTGTGGAATGATTCCCCATTGGTTTTTGAGGTTTCTGATAATTTTGGAGTACACTTCCTTTGTAAAAGAGACCTAATTTGGGGTCGAGACACCATAGAAACCTGATTTTGGTAGAGTTGGTCCAAGGAATCCTATTGAGTTTTTGAGTTATGTTATGTGGGAGCATACTGCGGGTGTGAAATGGTGAGGAGTTTGATGATTGAGGGAATTCTCTAAAAGATATTTGTGAAAACACCAATTTGGAAACCTATAAGGAAACTAGGTTTAATAGTGAAGAGTGGATGAAATACAATTTTAAGGGAAAAAGATTGGCTTGAATTGGATCGAATTATGGTTGTAATTGATTTACCCTCCTTGTCATTGCATCAGTTGGTATTAGAGAATAGGTACCTAATTTGTGGAAGGTGAAGAGTTGTATATTCAAGGAGAGAAAGGTAGAAGTTGGAAAGGAAACATGCCTCCCAAGGTTAATACAACTGCTAGAGAATTGCAGGAGTTGAGAGAAAGGAATACTAGATTGTTGAAGTCACATAGTTTTGTGTTAGCAAGGTTTTTTTCCCAGGAGTCAAATCACAGAAGAGGGGCAGATTTGGGTGATGTGAGTGAAACAAAAGAGGAAGAGGAAGAGTATGCAAATATGGAAGTTGAATTAGACCCTAAAGATTAGAGAATGGCTGAATTGCTAAAGGCAGTCAAACCTGTGATACACACATGGTAAAAGTTGATTTTCCCATGAATGGTGGAAATTTGAATGATGAAGAGTTACTTGATTGGACTGCAACCATGGATAATCACTTTGAGTTTGAAGATGTACCTGATGATCAGAAGGTAAAGATATCAAATACAAAACTCAAGGGACATGCATTGTTATGGTCAAACTATGAGCAAGCTGAGAGGAGAAAGAAAGGAAAATCAAAGATAGTTTCGTGGGACAAGATGGTTGCAAATCTCAAAGGTAATTTTATTCCTAAATATTTTGAAGTTTATTTGTATAAGAAAGTCCAAAGTCTGAAGCAAAAATAAATAGATGTCATTACTTATACTGATGAATTCTATAAGTTGATTATAAGGCTAGGTAGACAAGAGGATGAGGCTAAGAAAGTTTCTAGGTATCTTGGTGGTCTTAGATTTAACATTCAAAATAAATTGGTTTTGGAAAATCCAAGATATATAGAAGAATGTTTTTAGTTAGCCATTAGAGTGGAAGAAAAGCTAAAAAGGAGACAAGATAATTCCATTAGAGGTAGAGGAACCTTTCATACTTCAAAGCAATCAAATGAAGAACAAGATGGTGGAGGAAAATGTAAAGATAAATGTTTTGATTTCAAAGGTGGTTTTAGAGGCTCAAGAGGAAGATTTGGAGGAGGTAGAAGTGCAAATACATTTGCAAGAAGATGCTATAATTGCAATGAGTTTGAGAATCCACCAATTCAAGTGCCCTAAAAATTTTGGTGCTAATTCAAGTTGGAGTGAAAGAAGAAGTGATAAGAGGGTACAATTGGTCCAAGAAGAAAGTGAAGGTGAAAAATATCCTAGCCATCTTGCTGCTCCAGAGGTAAGAGAATCCTTGATGCTGAGAAGACAAGTGTTGAAGACCTCTAGAGAGAAAGAACCTTGCAGATAAGATATTTATTTAGGATCACATGAAAATCCAAGGGTAAGGTATGCAAAGTAGTTATAGATTCTAGTTGCACTGAAAACAAGGTGTCTAATGAAATGGTAGATAAGTTAAATTTGTTGAAAGTTCCTCATGAATCACCCTATAAGGTATCATGGTTGAATGATGATCAATTACTACTAGTTAGAGAACAAGCATTTGTTGAGTTTCAAATTGGAGGGTATAAAGATAAGGTGCTTTGTGACATTTTACCAATGGATTGTTGCCATTTATTGCTTGGAAGGCCATGGAAATTTGATAGGCAGTCATTGTATGATAAGGATGGTATCACTTTCAAACTAACACCACTATAGGAAGATGTTAAAGAACAGACCAAGGAAGCCAATATCATCATGTTTGGAAAGAAGGAGGATGTAAAGCTTGAAAAGGACAAAAGCAAAGAGTATGTAGCCACTTCAAGGATTAAAGGTGTTGAGACAATAGATAGAAGGGATAGAGAGAATGTTTAGACACTGAATGTGAATGATGCTTCAATGATGAATGGAAAATAAGTTAATAAATTGGAGTCCAAGTCTGAAATAGGGAAGAACAAGGGTGAATTTCTTATGAAGAAGCAAGATAAGCTAGAGAAACAAGATGAATTTGTGGTTGGGATAGTCATATGTCCATTGAAAAAAATAGAGGTGAATGTTAAATTTGAAACTGTCAAAAATAGAGGCTTATAAATTTGATACCACAGTGGCATTTGGGGCAGAGAGTCTGCCGGTGAAAATGAGTGCAAAAAGTGAAGTAGATTAGAGAATTTGGCAAAGGTATGTGACTAAGATTGAGCATGTAGTGGAGGAAAAGAGGAATATAGTACATGGTATGGATGGCACAAGTAAGTTGGTAGATTTTAAATCATTTCCAAATACAAGGGCAATCAAACAACAACAATTAGGTAAAGGATAGTATGTTCAAGACAGAGATAGTGCAAGGTTACAACTTTTGACTCATGGGAGAGAGTCACCAAGTGTGGATGTAGGATGGATAGCACTAAAGGACTAGATACAATATGGTTTTGCACAATTTCCAAGGGACTTGAAAAGTTTCAAGGCTGGTTGTATGTCATAGCAACACCAAGTGCACTTTGTGAAAATGTTGTCATGGAAGGTCATTTAATAAGGTCTTAGGTTGACATGTAGATTCTTTTGTCATTAAATAAGGTCCATGTAGACCAATTTTAAAATATTTAAATCATTTAGAAGGGTCATTGAGTCTATGTTTTCATATTCTTACAATATTGTCAAAAATTTCTATGTAAAGATGCAAAAATGTAAAAATTGCAAAAATTGCAAAAAGTTAGATTTTGGAGAAGTCCAATGGTCAATCAACTCAAAATGCAATTTTTTTAATTTGATTAAGTTTTGTTAGGAGGGAAAAATAATAAATATGTAAAGGGGACTCAATGTAATCTCTCTTGGAGGGATTTGAAGTGAAAAACCAATTACTTATCTATGTTTTCTTCTAATTTTCTGTGTGTTTTTGCATTTCCCTAGCTTGTATGGTACCATACAGAGACAAATTGTTTTGAAATTCCTTGAACGCATTAAGAGGAATGATTTAAATTTTATTTTAATTTGGTTTGAGCACTTAACATTGAGTTTGGTGGGATTTTGTTTTATTTTTCTGAGGCGGGTCTATTAACTCTATTTTCAGGGTTTTAAATGTATAAAAATTGACACATTACACGGTTTATGACTTCTATAGCTTGTGGAATGGGTCAAAAATAGTATAAATAGGTGTTTTGATGATTTGTGATAGCAGTGGAGATCTCTTGAGGATCTAGGCATGATGCCCTAGTTGACTATTTTGTGATTTGGCACCAAAAATGGTGGTTTGAGATAGGATTTTGATGAAATAGTGCTGGAAAAGGTTGGATAATGGTGTTTTAAGCATGTTTAGGTGTATTTTAATTTTTTTAAAGATTTTTCCAATGTGGTGGAGGCCCAAAACATTATTTTTCAATAAAACCCCTTGAAAGTTGCTAAAAATGACAGTTTAGAGGTTTGGTGATTTGGTGATAGTTTCCCATGAAGAAAATGGTGAATTTGGTGGTTTTGAGACCTTTGGAATGTTTCACGATTGGATTTTGAGGTTGGTGATAAGTTTGGAGTACACTTCATTTGTAAAAGAGACCTAATTTGGGGCCTAGACAATGTAGAAACTTGATTTTGGTGGACTTGGTCCAAAGAGACCTATTAAGTTTTTTAGTTATGTTATGTGGGAGAATAATGAGGGTCTAAAAGAGTGAGGAATTTGATGACTAAGCGCCTTCTCTAAAATATATTTTTGAAAACAACAATTTGGAAACCTACATGGAAACTAGGTTGGATAATGAAGAGTTGATGAAATAGAGTTGTAAGGGAAAAAAGTTGGCTTGAATTGGATCAAATTGTGGTTGTAATTGATTTACCCTCCCTATCATTGCATCACATTATTAATCAATTATCAAGTTAATAATCAATGCATTTATTTAGAGTTAACCATTTCTTTTCAATTTGTGCAATTTTGTAATTTCTAAGTCTACTAGTATTCCTAGAAATATTGAAGTTGTTTAGCATCAACCAATAAATATTCAAGAAAA
Source organism: Sequoia sempervirens (assembly GCA_007258455.2). NCBI lineage: Eukaryota > Viridiplantae > Streptophyta > Pinopsida > Cupressales > Cupressaceae > Sequoia > Sequoia sempervirens. The sequence goes on from VDFB02113603.1 coordinate 8,060, forward strand.
ACCATGAAGGAAAAAAATGATCAATGTTAGGGGCAACCAATTAATAAGTATACACATGAATAAGTCAAGCATACATGTGAATAAAGCAAGCACAAGTACTCAAAAACACATAAGCCTTGAAGTATACACATGAATACATGGTATACACAAATTAATATAAAGTATATGCATGAATACAAGGTATACGCATGAAAACACATAAGTCACAAAGTATACATTGAAATACACGTAAGTTTTAAAGTATACACTTGAATACATGTAACTCATATCTAATGAACCATGGATTTATAATGAAAATATGAACATCGATAAAAAATATTTGTATTAGCCAAAGCCATGTAGGCATACATCAATAATGTTGATATAAGTATAAAATATATAAAAACTAGCCATATAGGCTTACAAGAATGCCATATAGGCATACAATGTCAAATATATCCAATATGTACAAATATTCCATATAGGTAGACAACAAAGGGATCTAGAATCAAAAGTCATTGCTTTGCATCCTCTCGAAATAAATTTTTCCCCTATTTTTGTCAGTTAGATGGTGATAGTTCTGTCACTTGTTTATTCTGAGGTCGAGGAGTGCTCTTGGTGCTCCCCCTAGGGTTTAGCTCTTGGTCAAGATTTATCTATTACAATAAGAAGTAAAGACATTAATATATAGAAATTACATTATAAAAATTGATATATTTAACAAAATAATCAGTTACCACTAGTAGATGATCTCTCTCCTAATGGGAAAGATTTTCATGCTCATGTTGTGGCATGTTGAAGCCTTGTAGAAACCATGCAAAGAGAAATTAAACTACAAATAAATAATGGTTTGATTTTTCACTAACTAATAGCTATAAAAATGAATGTAAATTGAAATTTAGTAATCTACCTCATACCTCCTCCGTGAGAGACATTGAGGACTCTATAGTAGATGAAACACCAAGCTCCATTTCCCTATGAACATTCAAAGGTGTATTTGCTTCCAACATCTGAAAATAAAACAACAAATTTTTCAATCATGAAAACTACAATAGTGATCCACACCATGGCTTATAATATATGAGATAATGAACAAAAAATTGAGTACTTATTAAACTATATATTTTTGAATATATCATGCTTACTATTTTCCCTATCTATAGCTTGTTTGAAAGAACCTATTTTTTTTCTTTTACCCATAGCAGCAAGGCAGTGAACCACTTGATAAAATACTTTTGTAGACATGTACGATAATTATGGTAGAATAAAGAAGGAAATGAACTATTTGAAAAAATGCCTCAAAAAAATGGGGTCTCATGGTGATGGAATGCCATTATAAACAAATGTGTCATGGAATTCCATCACCATAAGACCACATTTCTTTGAGGAATTTTTTCAAATAGCAAATTTCCTTCTCAATGGTATTATGTTGGGATGGGGTGGATGGTATAGTGTGGTCTTGGTTATGAGATGGAGGGTGATCATGACATGAAGAGGAAGGGGTGGGGACATGAACAAGTGGAATAAAAGGTGGAAGATTCCATGGATTGGTAAATTGAGGATGAGGACCTTGAGAAGAATTTGGAGGGGAATTTTGGCTAAAGGGTTGGTTTCTATTCTTTAGGTAGTGAGCTATTTGAAAAAATGCTTGAGAGAAATGTGGTCTCATGGTGTGGCATTCCATCACCATGAGACCACATTTCTTGAAGGCATTTTTTCATATTACTCTCTGCCTTGACTATGATATTGCTTACTATTATGCTTTGATAGATTTTTTCCAAGCATCCATAGTTTGTTGGAAAGCACCTATTTTAGGATTTTAGCTATAGCAGCAAGGAAGTGAGTAGTTTGATAAAATTATTTGGTACGCATGTATGGAAAATTTGGTAGCATAGAAAAGGTGGTGAGTTTTTTGAAGAAATTCTCTGAAGAAATGTGGTCTCATGGTAATGGAATGGCATTCCATCACCATGAGACCACATTTCTTCGATGCATTTTTACAAACTACTCACTACCTTGCCTATGTTATTGCTTAAGTTATTATGCTTTTATAGATTGTTTCCAAGCATCCATAGTTTGTTGGAAAGCACCTTTTTTAGGCTTTTATCCATAGTAGCAAGGAAATGAACTATTTTTTAAAATGCTTTGGTAGACATGTATGGAAAATGTGGTAGCATAGGAAAAGTGGTGAGATGTTTGAAAAATGCCTCAAATAAATTGGGTCTCATGGTGATGGAAATCACCATGAGACCACATTTCTTTGAGGAATTTGTTCAAACAACTCATTGCCTTGTCTATGTTATTGCTTACTATTATTCTTTCATATATTTCTTCCAAGCATCCATAGCATAGATAAGGTAGTGAAGTATTTGAAAAGATGCCTACATAAAAAGTGGTCTCATGGAATGCCATGACAAGCAAATGCAATTGGAAGCTACTCCTACATATTACTTATGCTATGTGAAGTAATTGCATCACTGGTTATGTTGACTTTCTAAACAACTATAATGTAGTTGAAATTTTGTCATCTATCAACATCTAGTTTTAGTTATGGAATACGAAGTAATGCTTTGAGTTTGAAATATGTGCAATGAAAGGTAATCAATGATATGAATATAAACTACACAAATATATTAAGTACACTTTATTATTTAATCTCTTTATTCTATTACCTACGTGTAGGTTTGTGAAAATCCACTAGCATTGGGAGGTGTTCCCACGAAACCTCCAATATTAACCTATTCAACATCCAAAATCACATATTAGAATACCATTCATAAAACAATGCTATTAACATGTAATAAATTTATAATTGTTTACTAGTTACATACCTTAATGGTAGATCCAGTGGAGTAATAATCAGGTGTAGGGCTGGTCAATCTAGTATCAACACTACGACCCTGAAATTTTATCAAAATCATAAAACTAAATTAGTTAATCTTGCATTTAAAAATTGAAATTTAATAAATTAAATTCAATGAACATGCTAACATCTACCTAAGTATCAATGCCATAAGCCACATTCAAAATGCCAGCTACCCTCACCATCTCCATAGTTGCAGACGTATCCTACATAGTAGCCTCTTGAGTGTTAGTGGGGTCATATGAAAATTTTTCCCCACAAGCTTGACACAAATGTGGTTGAAGCCGACCACTTGAAGACTCCCTTGGATGGCACTGCAGTATAGGGCTAGCATGTTGGATGATACTCTAGGTCCAAAATCTGATGGCCTACAACTGTCTACCTCAACACTCTCCTTCACAATGGAAGGGATAATGATGTGCTCATGAGGTGGCCTAGTGAGATGTCATCTAGCTTTTCACTTAGGATCATAATGTGCATCGGGTCTATCTTGAGCCGACCCCCCACCTCTCCCCTGGAAGTCCTTCGTATCAAAATAATTCCAGATTTAGTTCAAGATGAACTCATAGTATTGTTTCCTTAGGAAATATTGTGGGACTTCATAATTGTTGATGGTGGGTAATCAAAAACCATGTACCACCTATCCCCCAAAAAGGTCCTAATCTATTGGTGGTGGCACCAATGGATAGGAAACCTCTTCGCATTGAGGCTAAGATTTGAATTTGTGTGTGGGTCAGCGAATAATGAGCACAAATATAATTTTGTAATTTTTACATCTTTATATGATAATTTATCCCAGTAACAATCCCTAGCCACTTGCCTCCTATCTTGCCAACCAACTAATTATTTGTAACTAATTGAATCTACATGTTTTAATATTTGTTCGAGTGAATTTTCAAGGGTTTTTCTTTCCATGGTTGAACCATTTAGTTCATTCAACCTCGTGATTAACTCCTTAATTTGGTTTTTATTGTTTTCAATTTCACTCATTAAATTTTGCTGAGTGCCAAGAGGATGTTGAAGGATTGGTGGAGGAGATTGTTGTTGTGGTTGTTGAACTTGAGGATTTTTTTATTTTTATTTGTTGCTCTTCTTGTTGAGGATTTTGAGGAGGGTTTGCAGGTTCATTAAAATCTCCTATAAATTCAACAAATAAATATCAAAAACAACCTAAAACTAACATTTTTCACAACAAAAATTAAACAATCATTACCTCTTAGACCTCCTCATCAACGTGGAAGTATCCTAGTGACAAAACATCAATAATTTAATGAAAAACTTGCAAGATGACTCCTCCCATAACGCAAGCATGCCAATGAAGGGATTTTGGCCGCGGGCATAAAAAAAAGTCACAATGCAAATGAATTTGATTTTTTTTTTTTAATGGCTCATAACACAAACACATTATAATGTGCTCACGTTATGAGCTACCATTTTTATAAAAAAAAAATCCACAACCATGCCCTTGACTATATTTATACATCTAAGTGTGTTATTTCCTTCAGGAGCTCAGCTATAATTTGTGTGATATATATTTATGTGATCGATCTATACTTGTGTATGCAATAAAATTTGCTTCTATTTAATGATGTTATTGTGTCTTTTAAAGGTTTATTTAATAAAGGGTACTTGAAACAAGTTTTAAATCCTTAAAAAACTTTAAATTTCTAGGGTTTTTCATTTTGTCGATTGTACACCGAGTCTAGGCACTGAGTCCTAATTCGAGTCACCCTAGTTGACTCCAAGCCAATTTTAAGTCTCATAAATATGGTATTGGCCTTGTGTTTGTATATGTTTTCTTGTGTTTGTATTATGTTTGCAATATGTTTGTATTATGTTATGTATTGTGGTGTTTTGTGTGGTGTTCTTAGCATGTATATTTTGTATTGTCTTGATGCATTACATACATGAATGTTCCCTTATCTTTATGATTTCTTGCTATAGGATCTTGAGTCCTAGGGGATTTTACACACCCCCTAGATTCATTGTCATCCTATCCCTTCAACATTTGGACAATTGGCCTCTAGTTTCAGTGTAAGTTCATACTCTCACTAAAGTGGGGGATAAATGTAGCATTGAATAAATTGTCACCCTCGATCATTTCACACTATTTTTTTCTCCCTCCTAAGTAATTGGACCCAATTTTACATATAATGTCCTTAATTATGCATTTTGTCACCCATTTGGATATTTACCAAGAAAACCCATTTACAAAATCAAAGAAAAAATTAATATTTTTCTTGAAATACTTTAAACCCTGCAAGAGAGGGCCAAGACTAAGTCACCCTAACCTACTTGCTCTCCCTATTTTACCTCAAAACTTTAATATGTTGGAGTTGGGATTTATTGTTTGAATTTAAAATGTCAAATGCTAGTTATCAGGATCTAATTTTTGGGAAATTAAATTAAATTCCTATAGATACCTAGTCATTTCACCATTTGAAAACTAATTGGAATTTTTTAGAAAAGGAAGAAGAAAGAGATCATTACATTCCACCAAAATACATTTGAATTTTTAGGTCTTCAAGAATATTTTCATATTTTATCAAGTTTCATTCAATGATTAGAGTTTTATGCCAATAGAAGGACATGATGGAATCCAAATTTGGGAAGTGTTCTTGGCCATTTTCTACAACCTAATGACTTGTTTAAAAAGTTTTCTCATCTTTAAGCTTCATTCTACTTGTTTCCAAAGGTGAGGTATCATTATGTTTTAGATTTACTAAAGGTAATTGACTTTCTCTTAGGTAGATCTTATCATTTTCATTTATGAATCCTTCTCTAATGCACTTGAGGAGGGTTTTATCTATTTTAGCTCATTACAAACTTAGATGTAGGATAAGAGCACATAAACTTTTATCAATCTATTTTTTGGCTATTTGTGGAGGTAGCAATACCAAAGCATGGGCTTGACTAAGGAAAACTCCTACATAGCCACCCCCCACCATTTCCTTTCTCAATTTATTGTAAGTTTGGATCCAAAGATAGAAATTAGAAAAGAAGGAAATGGAAGGTGGGCAAAGGGTTAAAGGACTAAATTTTTACATAAAAAATAATCAAGTAGGACATAGTCACCCTAAGTGACTTAGTCCTACCAAATCAAATTCAAATTTGTATGATACATGCACAAATAATTTTCTTTCTCAGATCTGCTATCAAAATTTGCTGTTATTGTTTCTTAGTTGTTGAAAAGTTGCATTTACAGATTAGGTCAAATTGTTTAATTCGGTCGATTAATTAAATTCAATTCCAATTAATTTCCAAGGGACAAAAGGATCATATCCAAGGCTAATTGACTCACCTTCACAGTTGAAAGTCAATATAATCCCCTTGCTGATTTGTATCCCAATGTTCTTCAAAAAGGACTGATGTAAGTGATCTATGCCTTAGACATAGGATCTATTTTTCAATTAAAAAATCATCCATTCTTTGTGATGAAAATTTTTACTTGATCATGATGTTATTGATGTCTTGAGAATCAATGAGCATTCTTCACTATCCATCCTTATTCGGTGCTAGTACTATACATATTGCACAAAGGACTCAAGATATCCCTAATCAATAATTTCTTTGACAACTCCTAAACCTATTTGTTTATTTCCTCATTCTCTAAAAGATTCATGTAATTGACTACCTCATTTAAAAAAACTGGCTCTTGGTACCGATTCCATCTAGTGGCTTATATTTTTCACTATTGGCAATCCTTCTTGTACATTATCTACACAATGTCAAGAAACTCCTCCAATAGATCTTTTTATTTTTGGTATATATCCATCTTCTTATTTTTTATCTCTTTGAATCAATGTATAACACATGTTATTGTGTCACATACCATCCAAAAATTTCTTTCCATCAACCAAATAAATTCTTGTATTACTACATACCTTTTCTTCCTCCTCCTTTAAGGTCTTGAACTGGAGAACTCCATCCTGCATCAATGAATAATTGTTAGCATGACCATCATGTACTCTAAACTGATGAAACTACCATGAGTTTCCTAAAAATATATTAGAAGTATCCGTTGGCATGATGTCACACATCACTTCATCATGGTAATTTCCATTCTTGAGCTTTACTAATAATTGCTAATTGATCAAATCTATATGGTCCTTCTACAACCATGTAATCACAAATGGATGTGTATGTTTCCTCTTCTCCACCTACAATTTTTTTACCATTTCCTCTGTCATAAGATCATTAGCGCTACAACTATCAATGATACTATTATAACATTTGCCTTATTTTTTGCATCTAGTATGGAATAAAATTTTCCTTTGAACTAACTATTTCTCCTCATTCAAAGAGTCTTTTCTTGTGATAAGATCTTATCATCTTCTTTCATCTTTAGAATGCCCGAGTTTTACATATTCATCTACATGTGCAACTCAAGCAAATTACCTTAATGTATTATATTTGTCCTTCATTGAATTTATGAAAACTTGTATGCTCAATATCCTTCTCCACATTGGAAATATGTTCCATGGAAGCCTCCTTTTTCATTTCCTCATCCAAATCTTCCTCTTCCTATTTTTTCACCATTATTTGGTCATTCAAGGATGGTAGGCATTGTCTCCTTTCTAGTTTTTATGGGTTCCAACTTCTTCATTCTTATTTTGATCTTCATTTCGATCTCCATAGGATCTTCAAGCAGTATTTCCACCACAAACTCTTCCTCTTTTCCTACTTTCAAATCATTTTATCAACTTCTCTTCTACCTTCATGAAAAACTAGTAGGAATCTTATGTAGTAGTCATTGGGAAAAAAATTAGCCCCTCTTGGAAACTTGGTCTCAACCCATTGATGTAACAAGCTACCTTCTTCTTGTTGGCCTCAGAATGGCCTATTTGAATTATGACCTTGTAAAAATCCTCCATGTGTTCTTTAAGATACCTAAACCTTTTCTTCACTCTTTATATCTTCTTCAACAACTCTAAATTTCATAATCAAATAGAATAAATTGCTTCTTCATATTATCCACAATTCAATCCCACTTTGTAATTTTTTATTTTCCTCTTCAATTTTTGTATAGTTGTACCTCCTTCCACCACCAAATTTTGGTGTGACCTTTTAGTTTTGTCTTAGCAAACTTGACCCACTTAGAATTTTCCACATCTTCACACTCAAAGTACTCCTCCATATCATTGATCCAATCAATCAAGTTTTTTAAATTGATATTTCTAAAATAGGTAGAAACTTCTATTTTGGTTCTTTTTCCAATCTTCTAAATAGCCTTTAACAATATGATACTATACATGGATCTATTGATACTTGTTTATGTTTTTTTGACTATATTTCTTGTTCAACTTTATCTTCACTTTCTTCTAGATTCTTCTAAGATCTAATCCTATCTTCATATTCTCTTAGAGTACATTATTCTATCTTTCGAGGGCTCTAAAACCCTCTTCTATAACAAGATCATTTCTCCCACCATAATTTCTTCATGATTTTTTTTATCAAATTCACCTCAAACCCACAATCACATGTCTTAGTGCAATGCTCACATTTGATGGTATGTTTATCAACTCAATAAATCCTCCTTTGATACCACTTGATGAAGGGTTAATTCACACAAAACACAACAAAACAATGTACACATGAAAATATGAATTATTTATTTAAAATATTACTATTTACATAACAAAAATATGAAATAAAATAGAGGAGAAAATACTCAACATATTGCAATTACAACTTCATTCCCAAGTTTTCAAGATCCATTTTCCACTCTTTAGCTTCAAATTTGATTTTAATTCATGTCTTCCCTCCTTTTTTATTACTTATCACCATCCCATCATCACTGCACTACTTTGAAATGCTGAAAAATATGTTATAAATAGCCTTGGACACCTCCAAGAAAATTTTGAAATTTGTAACTCTAAACCCAAAAAAATAGCTCAACTATTTGGAGTCATAACTTTTGATCCAAGAACTTGATTGAGTCCATTTTTCATTAAATTGAAGTACTTAGACTACTCTACCATGCTCGGGGCTAGAAAAAGTCACTTAAAGCCTCAAAACTTAGTTTTTATAATGTTTCTAAGATTTTCAATAACATAAATAACTAACATCTTCAATTTCTTAAATAATCTTGGCTTGAAACTTACCTACAATATGCAATTTACCAATATCAAGCTTTAGGGAAAATTAAATAAGTCCGTACGTGCTCATATGCAAACTTATTAAAAATATATTAAACCATGATATTTTTAACCCTTTTTGAAATTTTTATAGTTTTAAACTATTCTTTAGGTCTTTAAAGCAAATATGCTTCACAAGTATTCACCCAAAGAAAAGAAAACAAAAGAAAAAAAGGAAAAAAAAAAGGGTGATGCAAGATTTCTCTTGCACCTTTAAAGACCATATAAAGTAATGGACCACTTTTAAATTTTCCTATCTTGGGCACTCCATTAAAAGTAATGGAATAGATGCATACAAAGTTTAAATGCATCTATTCCAACATTATCCTCTAGCTACAAAATTAAAAACTTCATATCTTTGACAAATCAGCTCCATTTTGCTTGAAATTTGGATAGCAAGAGGATTGAGTCCTTCTGAGAAAAACCCAGAATTATTTTAAATTCTAGCACTCTAAAAATTTGAAAATTTTCAAGTTCAAAATCCATCCTTCTAGCACCAATATTTGAACCAAGATCCCTCTAAAACCTACAAAACACAAGAGATAAACACATTATAAGATTGAAATTATGCAAGTTAGAATCTAAGTTCCCCATGAAATCCATCTGCAACACTTAAAATAGGAAAGAAGAATGAAGAACACAATGAAATAGATTAAATCCTATTAAAACAAGAAAAATCTTGATCCCATGGGGGAATTGGTGCCAATTTGATATGAAAATTGGCCCTTTCCCAACTCCTATGATGCAGTGCTGAAGATTGATGAAGAGTGATCCACTTTTTTGAAGATTCAAGTATGCTCCATGATAAAAAAACCTGCATAACCTAGATATAAACTCAATGATATGGATGAATATTTCTAAATATTTGAGTATAGTAAATCTTCTCAAGTTGTGGATGATAGAATGAGGAGATGAGCTCTCTATTTATAGAAAGAAAGAGTTGAAGATTGAAAGATTAGATGAATGTAGGACTAAGAATAAGCCAATGACAAAGTGCCATTTGTCAACTTTTGAGTGGATGGAGGATGTGCAATTTTTGATGATTGTGCCAATAAATGCATATATTTGAATTTTGAAATTGTTGAAATGACATGCAAGAGGGAAGAAAGAATGCATTGAATGCCACTTGGCTCAAGCCAAAGGAAATGTAAGACGGAGTTAATGCCTTGTTGGATGTACAAGTCAACTTAGATTTTGAATTTAAACTTGGAGAATATTCCTTAAAAGATGCCTTGTTGAGGAAAATAGAGATTTAATAAATCAATTAAATGTATTTTCATGTGTAAGTGGGAAAAGCTAGAGGATGGGACATGATGTGAGATTAAATTAATCAAAGTTAATTAATTTAATGAAGGGAGGTTAAATGATGTGATTTATTTGACTTAGATTTATGGATTTATTTAAATTAAATAATGAGAAGAATGTGATAAGAGACCAACTAAATAAAGATTTTTGATTTATTTAATTGAAAGAGATGATGTTAGATTAAATTAAATAATGTTTTAATTTATTTAATTTAATAGACAGACTTTAGAGATTTAATTAAATAAAATTGAATATTTAATTAAATGGGGATAATTAGATCAGATTGATTGATTTAATTAACAAAAAAGAGAGACTTAATTAGATAAAATGATTTATTTAATTAAGGGAAGGAAATTGATGAATTTAATTAATCAAATAAGGAAATTTGATTAAATGGTTAGACCAAGGGATAGTTTAAGATGAAATGGTATTAGTAATTAGAATCAGATGTGCAATGTCAATCAGTATATTTTCCATGTCTACAGTAGGGTAGTTTAAAAAATTATTCCAACAATTTTTGTTTAAGCACAGTAAAAAGATCCTTCTCCTCTAAACTTCATTTTTTAGAATAAGAAAATTCATAAGACCATAGGAAAAATCCTCTTCTAGCCTTGAAGCTTTAAAATGGAATCCCACATCATTTTTTCCATAGGAGATTTCCACTTATTGTCTTCCTTCCCCACCTTGTAAAAGGATGTAATAAAATATTCAATAGTAGCAAGAGTATGTTCCTTTTTCCTCCAAATGAAATGGTATTTCTTTTTGTTTGAGCAACTCATAGTAGTATGCCCCCTTTACAACAACAATTATAAATAACAGAAGAGTCTTCAAATTCAATTTCCTACACCCAATTACTATATTTGGAAGATAAGGTGATCTAAGTATAGAACACCTTGTTTGTCTTCACAAACACATAAAATCTAGCAAACAACAAATGCTTTTTGAATTTTATGATTGGATTAGTAGCACAATATTCCCCAAAAGTATTAGCATTAAACATAAAAAATATTTTCATTCTAGAAGTCTAAAGGAAGCCCCAACAATCTAACAAAAACACAAAACTCAAAGCTAATATCATATATTGGATTGAAGCTTGAAGACCAATTTTCAAAACAAAGTCCATTCTTCCCTAAAAACCAAGGACCTTCAAGAAGAGTCCTTGAAATTTTTTCCAAATTGGAAAAGAAAAATATGGAAAAATTATTCACCATAGTGGCTACCTAAAACTGGCCTTTTAGTTTCCAACTCTGAAGCACCCATCTTCTAACAATATCAATTTTGAGATGATTAAGTGTAAAATATCTCAACAAGTGAATTATCAAGCCAAGCAAATGATTTAGTAGTAAGAGAATCAAGGATATCAATTTGAATTTTCCCCTCCACATCAACCTTAGTAGAAATCCTAGGGGATTCATTCTCTCCAAAACACCTAATAATTGCACATCACATGCATAACCTATCTACAAGCTTGAAGCATCAACATCCTAAAACACACAAGCCTCCTTTTCACAAAGTTCCTAAAAATAGCAGGAACAACAAGAGAAGAAACAAACCCCATACCATTACTCACATTAACAAACATAGCACCAACCACTAATTTTTTAACCTTTGAAGCTTCTTGAGAAAAAAATTGCAAGCACCATTTGGTCATCATTATTATTGACCAACGAAACAATGTTTGGGGGGAGAAGAAATCCTTTTCACATTCCCCAAACTAGATATCCATCAAGAGTAGTAGTATCTTCCTTCCTAACAACCTCACACCCATGCACCTTCAAATGAGCCTCTAATAGTGTGTGGAGGAGAAATTCATCCTCCTCTTTGACCCAATGAATCATCTAATCATCTACCACATGATGCAAAGCATGAAAACCACCCTCTTTTATGAGAGAGAAAGAAGGAAAAGAAGAAAATAGATGTTTTAGAGCAAAATAAGAAAAATAAGAAGATAAATCCAGAAAGACCTCATAGTACAATGAAGTTGGATGCATTATTTAAAGTTATTTTGCATCATGAAATGTTGGGAGAAACAATGAGACTATACCAAAATGTAGATGAGGTAGACATAGCCATCATAATTGAAGCAATAATCAAATACATTGTCATTATAGAAGAAGATATGGAAAACATAAAGAAGGTTCCAAATGATGTGTGGAGCATTTTGATAGAGAGGAGAAAAGAGGAAATAGAGAAAGAGGATAAATTTAGATCATATGCCTTGGAGAAAATTGGCTTCTCCCTATATGATGCTGACAAGGCCACATTGTCGCAAGTTTGTAACAAAGAATTTAGAAATAAATAGAGGGTTGCAATTATTATGGGAAGAGAATAGGAAGAACTTGAGAAGATGCAAAGGAAAATAAAATAAAATATCATTAACATTGTTCATAAGTACGGTATGATTCCCATTGTTATTGATGTAAAGGAAAATATTGGTAATATTGTACTCTAGATATAGAAGAACTAGTAAAAGAAAATTTTGAGGATGAGAAGATTGCAAAAGGAGAAATTGGTACTAGAGAGGAAACTCCAAAGGATGACACCTCTATTTCTTCAATGACACATGATACAATAGTAGACAAGTCTACTATCCCATTGGTAAACAATGATCAAGGAAACCCAAAGACATATGTCCCTTCAGTAGACACATAACATGCCACTGTTGAAGGTGATAAGCATGATACAGATAAAGGACAAGGGTAGGTGAATGAAGAAAATAGGGGAAGAGATGATGATGGTGAGAATGAAGGCGAAGAAAAGGATGAGAATGAAGAAAATGAGCAAGGAGATAAGGACAAGGACAAAGGAGAAGAGGAGAAAAAGGAATATGAAGAAAAAGACAAGGATAAGGACTCTAGAGAAGAATAAAATGAAGAGGAAGAAGAGAAATTGAGACCCAAAAGAATGAAGAAGCTGAGAAAACTATGGAATTACCTAAGCCTTCTGGTGAATCTTCCTTTGGAAATCCCTTGAAAGGTCTCTTATCTAAGCAATTAAAGTTCCAACTAGTAGTTTCATCTTAGTTATTGTAGTTTCCCATGCAATTAGGTAGTGTGGAGTTAGAAAAAATAGCACTTATTCATAAGTTGCATCTTGGTGATGTATTTCACACATCAGTAAGAAAAGAGATTATTAAAACACACTAAAGAAGTGGTGAGATGATGGATGAAGCTATAAAGACCTTGCAGAAGATAACACTCAGGAAAAATAATGATACATCATTATTTGCAATGGAGAAATTCAAATTATTGATTGACTCCCTTAAGGAATATGCCTTTGATTTGAAGGGACAAGTTGAAACAGAGGTTGAGATGAGGCTTATAGAGAAGAATTTTCTAGATATTATAGAGAAGTGTGCAATTGCACACAATAGAGTTGAAGAGTGCTTGAAGGAAGTGCAAGCATGTGAAGAAGAGGCAAAAAAATTAGTTTTTTATTGCACGAAGCGGTCAAATTCCACACAAAGAATAAAGGATGAAATTGACTCAATTGAATCATAGATAAGCAATGCATCAAGTGCCTATGATCCAACAAAGGATAGAGATTATTAGACCTAGTTTTCCATAGTAGATTTGCATGATAAATTATTTACCCTGAAGATCCAAAAGGAAGACATAATCAAGCGGCCTAAAATTTTAAGGGACTTGGTGAAAACAAAACATATACCTATCTCAAGTGGCCTTGTTAGGACTGATAAAATTTCAAAGCTAAATATTACTCAAAATACTCCAAAAGAAGGAGAGGAAACATTGGTGGAGCTTGAGTCTTAATATAGAATGCTTGAAACAACAAATAAAAGATGGGAAAAAGGTAAATATACTTGGAAAGCCATTCTACAAAAGCTTTAGGGATCAAAATCTTTGGGTTGACCATTTCTACTTTTATGTGTTTTTTAGTTTTTCAAGATTACAGAATCTTTTGTAATTATGTGGATGGATTAGGAGGCTTTGGTTAAATTCATAAGGGGGAGTTAGTACGTTTTTTCATTTAATTCAATTTTTATATGTGTGAAGGGGAGCATATGGATTATCATTACCAGTATACCCTTCACCATTGATGTCAAAGGGGGAGAGATACTTAAAGAGAAGTTTTGTGTTGGCACATGTTTCCATCAATGACAAAGGGGGAGATTGTTGAAAGAATGAAAAAGGTTGGTGTTAATGAGTTGTCATTAATGTCAAAATTACATGATGAATTTCAACATTGTATTAAGGATGATTACAAAAGATAATTTTTTCATGAGGGTTTGGTCCATACGTAGAAAATGTTAAGTATTTTTGCTAAGTGTCTACACTGGCATATTTAGTACATAGGGCTCTTTGGTATTTTAGATTGCATTTGTTTTCCCTTAGAGATTTATTCCTATGGTTATAATATATTTTCATGGTTGTTAGTAGTATCTTCATCTAGAATTTCTCTTGTTTTGGATAAGTGGTTTGAAAGATGCAAGTAACAGAAGATTGGCATATAAGGTTTTGACAGTTTTCTGTGTAATGGATATGACTTATCTAGTTCACACTCCTCCATAGATTTGGGTTAGACCTTGTGGTTTTGGGAAAATTTTATTAGGTGTCAAAGCATTGTATTTTCTATATGGTGTGACATTTTGAGGTCCACGAGTCCTATGGTGATGATTAGTTGGAGCATTTTTCTTTTAGGTCCTATGCATGGCTGACCTAATGCATGCAAAAGGTTGCAAAGATTAAATATATGTTGTGGATGCAAGAGGGAGCTATTATAGGTCCATGTCAACCTATATTATGATTCTCATGTGTTTTTTTGGTGCTAGAGAATTTTTATTTGAATTAGGTACCGACAAGGAAAATTTTGTATAATTTACAGCTACATCTAATTAGGTCGATCTATTTGATATTTGTGATGAGTTTGATGTATATACAAGGTTGTTTTGAGATTTTGGATATTGATTTTGAGTTTGTACATGATTTTAATACAAGTAGTGATGTGAAAATATGTAGAGTTGAGCAAATAAGTTGTGAAAGTTGAGAAGAGGTGTGCAAATGTAAGTAGAGTAGAGATCGATAATCCAAGTTGGATGAAACTTGTATTAAGTCAATTTTTTGAACTTCAAATGAATTGAATCCTACATATGGTAGATTCATTTTTTTTCAATTCAAATATTGGCTATGTATCCACAAAACTTCTTTCCTTTCATCTTCTTATGCATGTATATTCCAAAAGCTTGTTTTTCTTTCTCAATTTACTCCTCATCAAAGGTATCAACTATATATATCCTTTGTTTCTTTGTGCTATTGCCTCTTCTTCTCAGGATCAATGGATTTCCTTCATCCTCTTCTTCTTTACATAATATGCTCAAGTTTTTCTCTCTTACAACTTTCTCTTTTCTTCTTTTTGATGTAATGGCAGTTGTGGTGGCTATTAGTTCTGTTGGTAGTGGATGTTGATCTAGAGGGCTTTTGGATATTGGGGGGAGTGGCAGAAGCAGTTCTTCTAGATCCTATAGGTTTGGTGGACCCACCTACTATGTTTGTCTCTCCCTCTACTTTTGATTTTTCCTCCTATGCCTGTTCTTCTGTAAACCCCTTATACTTGGCATAATTATTCACCATCTTTTCCACCTTCCTTTTTATCTCTAGCTTCTTTAGCTCCATATGCACTTCCATATATTTCTCTTTATATGTGGCATATCTTTCTTGAGTAGTGTCTTTAGGGCTCTTCAACAATATATCAACATAACTATTAACTTCTTCTTCATTAGTTTCACAACCAAGTGGTAGAATCTAGACAATTCTAGGTTCCATAGCTTCAATAATGCATTCATCAATTCTAACCAAAAATGTGATATCCTTCTCATATTTATTTACCATTGACTTAGGGATCCTCTTCTTTTCATGAATTCTCTTCTAAAACACTACAAAGAATGTAGTAAGTGCTTCATCTTGTGCTTTCATGTCACCAATGTGTAGGTATTCAAAGATTTTTTGGGCTATAGGTCTATTCTTAGCCCATATAACATTGTTTCTTCCTAGAAGCTCCTTCAAAAATTAAAATAGCAAACACACAATAAAGGAACATAACCTAAAGGAATATTTCTTCTCTTTGTTTTGATTCAATTTCTCAAAAAAATTGTTGCCTAAGCAACTCACCCAAGTCATAACCTTTTCCTTTCTCCACCATATCATAGGCCACATTGATTGTGGTGGCTAACACAAAATTCTCTCTTTGTGTAGTATATCTTATAACCTAGGACCATGGTTTCATATCTCACTACAAGGTTTTAGATAGTATTTACAGTGAGATCTCTTTGATAGAATATGGCTCTATTCAATTCCATCACATACTTTTTCTTGGAAGAATTCAGTACTAGTATAGGTCCAGAGGCACAAAGTCTAGTAACCTCCCTTAGATCTTCCTTAGTTATTAAACTAGGTATTTTGGTCCATATGAACTTGTCATGCAATCTACTCAATGCCATTCTCATAAACTTAGTTTCATCATTATAATAGAAACTTGGAAACCATTTCTAGATGTCTAGTTTCCTCTTCACTATGTTTTCATACTCTAGCTCAATTTGGAAATTGTCTCCAAATAATTTGTTTTTCCAAAGGTTAGTAAATCTTGACGTGGTTATATTCCTCCAATTTCCCATGGATATAAGCCCTAATATCCTCTATAGGAAGAACCCTATATTTATTTGTATTATTTAAATTTCGATGGTGTCATGTCACAAATTAGGATCCACCAGTTGGTGGCATCCCTATTGGAGGTGACTGGATGAAAAATCACCTCAAGTAGATGTAGGTATCCCACTTTGGAATCTATGACATATGATAGATTCTATGATGTGTCATAAGGTATTTTCAAATGCATGGAGAAAGTTGGCACCCAAGATGGGTTATGATAGGATGTAAGAGAAATGACTATTTTTAGTTGGTTATGAGGTATTCTCTTATGATTCCTATGATAGATTCTATGCCATATTTATGACATATTCTATTACAATTGTAAGGAATCTATCATAAGCTATTTTTAGCATATTCTAGGTTCCCAAGCTTGGAAGAAAAATATTTTCATGTTTGACCATTGTAAGAGGTGTAAGGGAATGTTGCACATGAGTCCAAATGCATGTCCAATGTATTGGATTTTGTGCCATATGGATTTGGATTCCCCTCACCTTCTAGATGCTTCTTGAAGATTGTATCTCTGTATAAAATGAGTTCTTTGCATTGTAGAATGCATAGTTTGTTTGTGGGTAATGAAGTGCTACCAGGTTAACTCCAAAATAGGTGTTCGTGTTGAAGCACTTGGTGATATCTTGTATTCATTATTTGAAGTAATAGACAAAGTACTATGCTTTTGAAGGGTGGGGTTTTTTACCCAAAATATTTTTCCCCATGTATATCTATTGTTATTGTATTAGTGTACTTCTTGTTATATTTCTATTATTCTCTATGTGTATCTCACATTGTAATAGAATAAGGTGTTAAAAAAATTGTAACTCTCCTCTACTTAGATTAGTGTAGGAAGTTGTTTCTGCTCACTCAGCTTCCTTTCATTTGGTATTAGAGCCTAGCCAACCTTGGTTCCTTTGTTGGGTTAGAAGGGTTTTTTGAGATAATCTTTTTTTCAATGGGATTTTTGCAGAAGCGTGTGTTTCATTACCTTGTTATAGGAAAGAGATGGCAGGAACATCTAGGAGGATTGAGATGAAAAAGTTTAACAATAGTAATTTTGAGTTGTGGAAGCTCAAAATGGAAGACATTCTCATAGACTGTGACCTATGGGATGCTATTTCTAGAACCAAATCATCAGGAATGAAAAAAGAAGATTGGGATCTCATAGATAGGAAAGCCAAGGGTCTTACTAGCCTTTTTTGGCTGATTTTGTCCTCCTCAATATCCATGAAGAGAAAATTTCTACTTCTCTATGTAAGAAGCTTGGTGATGTCTATCAGGATAAATCCCTGGTAAACAATCTTTTCTTGAGAAAGAAGATGTATTCTCTAAAAATGGAAGATGGAGGGTCCATATTAGATCATCTAAACACATTTAACATGTTGGTTACACAACTGGGTTCCATTGGAGACAAGATTAATGAACAAGACCATTGCATGCTCCTTTTGTGTTCATTTCCAAACTCCTAGGATCACCTGGTAATGTCTATTGGAAGCACTACTTCCACCTTTAAGATGGATGAGGTTGTTGCCTCATTATTATTTGAAGAGATGCAAAGGAAGTTCTCTAAGATGGCCAAGGATGCCCTTGGAATTTTTGGTAGACCAAAAGAGAGAAGAAAAAATAAAGACAAGAAACCTAAGTCAAAGTCTCTGAGGAGATCTAAGTCTCTTGGTAAGAAGTCCAAGGAAATTTTTTGGAATTATGGTGAAGTTGGTCACATTCGAAAAGATTGCAAGAAGAAGAAGAAGAATAAAAGCAAGTCTTTCTCTAATTCTAAATCTAAAAAATCATCCCAAGGTGATGGAGAAGCATTTATTGTAGACTTGGTATCCCATGCATTGAATGATGTTTAGTTGATAGACTTAGGTGCATCCTTTCACATGAATTCTCATAGATATTGGTTCTTGAACTATGAGGAGTACAATGGTGGAGAGGTATACCTGGGTGATGTCTCTCATCTAAAACTTGTTGTCCATGGAAGAGTCAAAATCAGATATCCTAATGGAAGATTGAAGGGGATTAATGGTGTCTTGCATATCCTGGGTTTGGCATGAAACCTACTTTTCTATAAGTAAATTGAATGAGTTGGGAGTGCAAGTTGCTTTCTCTAGTGGAGGATGCAAGATGACTAGAGGAGCTATGGTGTTGGCTAAGGGAGTTTGTATTGGCACTCTATTTTAGTTAGATGCATGCAATGTACAATGCAAAAGTTCTTCTGATGTACTAAAGAATAAATTTTTGGATTCTTCATCCTTACCATCAGAATGTGTAAAGAAAAAGCATGTTGCAGCTACTTCTTATGGTCATGTATTTTGGGTACCTAAGGGTCCTCATTCCATGGAAATGAAGCTTCCTATAGAGAAGACAATGTTATGGAACCAACAACTTGGTCACAGTGGTGAAAAGGTTCTTAGAACCCTAAAAAATTAAGAGCCTTGTTGAAGGCCTTGATGATTATAATCTTGATTTTGACTTTTACAAATATTATGTATATGGAAAAAAACACTGTGTTTCCTTTTATTCTAGTTCTCATAAGTCTTCTAGGGTTTTGGAATATGTTCACTTAGATGTTTTTGGTCTTGTAAATGTTCCTTTGTTATCAAAATCTATATATTTTGTTTCTTTCATAGATGATTATAGTAGAAGGACATTTGTTTATTTTCTCAGAAGTAAAGCTGAAATCTTTAGTTGGTTTAAGGAGTTTAAGGCCTTGGTTGAAAATTATACTAGAAGAAAGATTAAGTGTTGAGGATTGATAATGGTGGTGAGTTTTGTTCCGTAGAGTTTGAAATTTTTTGTAAAGAGCACGCAATTTAGAGACATAAACTACTCCCTACAGTCCACAACAAAATTGAGTTCTAGAGAGGATGAATAGAACGTTGATGGAGAGGCTAGGAGTATGTTGAGTGGTGCTATCCTTGAGAAATTTTTTTTGGTTGAAATAGTAGCCATTGCATGTTATTTGATCAATATATCTCCTACACCAATGCTTGTTGGTAAGAAACCCATGGAGGCATGGTTTGGTAAAAATCCTTTGATGAGACATCTCAGAGTATTCGGTTGTGAAGCTTATGCTCATGTTCTGATTGAGAAGAGGTCAAAGATGGAGAACAAGGCTATTAAGTGTATATTTATTGGCTATGGTGTTTATGTAAAAGGGCACAAGCTTTGGGATCTAGAAGCTCAGAAGGTTCTCTATAGCAGAAGTGTGATTTTCAGAAAGATGAAACCTTTCTCTATTGCACTACAACCAAAAAAAGAAGAGAAATAGAAGAAGGAAGTGGTTTAGATTCCACCTACTCCAAAGAAAGAAGAACCAAGTACTCTTGTTGGACCTAATGATGAGGAGAGCTCAAGAAGCTCTAAAATTTCTGAAGAAGAAGGAGAAAATCAACCTCAACCTTTGAGGAGATCTACAAGAATTAGGTGGCAACTCAAAAGATTTTATTATTCATTATTGGATTCCAATTGTATATTTTCCTTGATTATTAATACTTATGAGCCTAGTACTATTAGAGAGGCATTGTGTTTGAATGATTCAGATTCTTAGATGCAAGCCATGGATGAGGAGATGTCTTCATTAAAGAAAAATAAGACTTAGGATTTGGTAATTTTACTTGTTGGATGTAAACCTATTGGTTGTAAATAGGTTTTCAAGAAAAAGTGTGGTGTTGATGGTAGTGTTGAGAAGTATAAGGAACGGCTGGTCACTAAGGGGTTTTCTTAGGTGGAGGGAACTGGTTATGAGGAGATATTCTCTCATGTAGCGAAGATGACATCTATCCAACTTTTGTCACTTGTAGTTGCATATGACTTAGAGGTGGAATAGATGGATGTGAAGACAGTGTTCCTTCATGGTGATTTGGAGGAAGATATTTACATGTCACAACAATAGCATTTCATTGAGAAAGATAAAGAAATTTTTGGTTTGAAATAGTATCCTAGAATGTGGTATCGAAGTTCAATACCTATGTGTTGTCATTGGGATTTCATAGGTCTAAATCTGACCATTGTGTATAATTTAAAATTGATAATGGTCACATTCTCATTATTTTCCTATATGTAGATGATATGTTGTTTACTGGGAATGATAAAAGTGTGATTTCAAATTTGAAGTTTCAGTTATCATACAGTTTGAGATGAAAGACCTAGGTGCAGCTAGGTACATTCTGGGAATGGAAATCAATAGATACAAAGCTAACAAAAAGATTTGATTAAGCCAGAGAAAGTATGTGAACTCTATGTTGGAGAGATTAAACATGGTAGATTAAAGACAATTAGTTTCTCCTATGATGCAAGGGACAAAGCTTTCTATGAATGATTGTCCAAAATATCCTATTGAGATGGAGGACATGACCAAAGTACCATATGTAGGTGCAATTGGAAGTTTGATATATGCAATGGTGTGTATGAGACTAGAAATTTACCAGGAAATTGGAGTCCTTAGCCATTTTATGGCTAATCCTAGATGGGTGCATTAGGATGTGGTTATGAGTGTTCAAATATTTATGAGGTACTTCTGAGTATGCCTTTTGTTTTCATGGTTATCCTACTGGACCTCAAAATTTTGTGAGCATTCAAGGATATGTGGATTCATATTGGGTAGGTGACATTGACAACAAAAGATCCACTAGTGGTTATGTGTTTATGATGTTTGGTGGTGCTATCAGTTGGATGAGTAAGCAAAAGACTGTAGTCGTGTTATCCACAATAGAGGAAGAGTATATGGTAGCCTCTCATGCCTATAAGGAATCTATTTGGCCTAAGATATTTTATTTTGATATTGGCTTAGATACAAGACAAATTACTATTTGTTGTGATAGTCAAAGTGCAATTTGTTTAGCAAAATATCCTACCCTCCATGCTAGAAAAAAGCACATCGATGTTTAGTATCATTTTGTTCGAGATATGGTAGAAGATGGAAAGGTGAACTTGGAAAATGTTGAAACTTTGGTGAATGATATATATTCACTAAGAAAACCAATGAGCACGAAGAAATTCAGATGGTGTTCCAATTCGATGGGCCTTGGGGCCCTGATTAGATGATTCTATATGAATCTTGGTAGGTCTTCAACAAGTGGGAGAATGTTGGGATTAAGGTGTCTCAACCTTAGAGTCCTAGCATTGATTTAATTGATGTAATTAGTATATTTATTTGTATTATTTAAATTCCTATGGTGTCATGTCACAAATTGGGACCCATTGCCTAGGTGGCATCCCCATTGGAGGTGACTGGATGACAAATCATCATCCCAAGTGGACATAAGCATCCTACTTTGGAATCTATGACATATGATAGATTCTATTACACATCATAAGGCCTATTTGAATGCATGGAGAAATTTGAAACCCAAGATGGGTTATGACAAGATGTAAGAGAATCATCTATTTTTAGTTAGTTATGACATATTCTCTTACGGTTCCTACGACAGATTCTATGGAAGATTTATGACATATTCTATGAAAGTTGTAAGGCATCTGTCATAAGCTATTTTTAGCATATTCTAGGTTCCCAAGCTTGGAAGAAGAATATTTGCATGTTTGACCATTGTAACAGGTGTAAGGGAATGTTGTACATGTGTCCAAATGCATGTCTAAGGCATTGGATTTTGTACCATATGGATTTGGATGCCTCTCACCTTCTAGATGCTTGTTGAAGCTTGCACCTTTCTATAAAACGAGTTCCTTGCATTGTAGAATGCATAGTTTGTTTGTAGATAACAAAGTGTTGTCGGTTTAACTCCACAATAGGTGTTCATGTTGAAGCACTTGTTGAAGAAGCTTTGTACTTGGTGATATCTTTTATTCATTATTTGAAGTAATAGAGAAAGTATTGTTCTTTTGGAGGGAGGTGAAATCACAATACTGTGTCTCACTTTTTGCCGAAGGTGGACATTTACATCAATATTTTTAACTGAATCTTCATCTTTATATATATATATTTCTTAAATAGAAATAAATCATGAATCTTTTAACATATCCTTTAATAATTAGTTTTAAACATAAAACAACATTTCCAGAAAGTGATGTTTGTGTCGTACAACATAATTTTTTTCTATAAAGGATAAAATTATAATTTTTGGAATATAGATTCTCAACATAAATATCTATGGAATGGATATTTTTTCATAATTTTTTGTTATGCATATTTTTTTTAATTAATTTTTGAAGTCACTATAACTATATTTTGGACATTTGTGTGTGACGCACAACCTAACTTGTTGTGTATATGGAAATCCATTTTTTATTTTTTTAGTGAAACAAGGACATCAATACCTAGGGAAAGGGTATTTTAAAAAAAAAATTAACTATGGTTTACTATTTTTCCACCTCTGTAAACGAAGAGCTTGATGTTTGGAGAAAAACCTATGTTCAATAAAAATTGAAAATTAAATACAAGATAAAATCAAAACATATCAAACTATACTTGTTGGAAAGATCATTTTGAGGGTTACAATCTTCCAAAAGATAATTTATAAATGACATTATTTAATCCCTCAAAAGGTA
Organism: Sequoia sempervirens; assembly: GCA_007258455.2. Lineage (NCBI taxonomy): Eukaryota > Viridiplantae > Streptophyta > Pinopsida > Cupressales > Cupressaceae > Sequoia > Sequoia sempervirens. The sequence continues at coordinate 31,507 of VDFB02113603.1, forward strand.
AAGTAAATGTGTTTTTTTGCTGCCATTTTGATAGGTGTGAAGGAGACTCCATTTTGGGTATGATTTAATACTAGAGGGGTTTTATCCAAGGGGGTTTGATCTAAAGGGGTCTTATCTATCATGTTTAATTGAAACCCTTTACATGGAACCTCTCAAGGATAAAATCATTAGTTTTTCTAAAAAAAAAAATTCAGGCAAAAATCAACATGTCCCAAAAGTGAGACACACTATTGTGGTGGCACGCAAGGTTCTGTATTTTACCTGAAAGGGTTTTCCCCCATGTATATCTATTTTTATTACATTTGTGTTCTTGTTGTTCTATTTCCATTATTCCTTGTGTATCTCATATTGTAACAACATAAGGTGTTATTTTTTTTTTTGTAACTCTCCTATGCTTAGATTAGTGTAGAAAGTTGTTTCTACTCACTTGGCTTACTTTTAGGAGATAAGCCCTAATATCCTCTATAGGTAGAACTCTATATTGAATGCTTAAAAAGGATTTGAGCAGGTCATTCTCAAACACTTTCATGAGGGATTTCTTAAACTTTGGTCGAGGCTTCTCACTAACATTCACTATAGTAAGTGTTTCCATCTCTTTTTGAATTCAAATGTTTGAAAAAGAATCTATTTCAACTTTATGGAACATGGAAAAATAATAAGTAATTTTTTCTTGCTTAGCTAGAACTAGGGTATCGATGCTTTGCTTCACAAATCACCTCTTAAATTTTCTCCAACATGCTAGGCTTGCTCAGAATGCTTAAAATTTAATTAATTATACTAAGTCTAGATACTTATAACCCTTCGATCTACTCTAATTTTCATTCAATGCGCCAAACAATAAAGCTGGTAAAACCATTCTCTATGCAACAATAAACCCTAAATCACTATACAAATCTTCGTAATTGCATATTTTCTTCTAATGTCTTCACTAAAAGATCATCATTATTCACCTCTATCACATATCTTCATGGCCAACCATGGCACCTTATATCGGTCGGTGGTTGCTTGATTATCTATTATTGCTCCCCCTAAGCCAATGCTTAGGTTCAATTCTTGAAGGAGATGTTTGTGCTAGATGAGGGAACATATTCATTTGTAGTCTCTGATTCTTCCTCGTTCTTAGTTTCCTCTTTCTTTCTCTAGATATTTTTTGTGTTTCCTTCTTTACTTCAACTGGATCAATATTTTTAACTAGTCCATTTCTCTTTGTCAAATTATCCTTCCTCGTGTTTCTACTTTTGCGAAACTTAGCAATATGTTTAGGTCTATTGCAATTGTGACATACAACATTATTTTGATAAACATTCCTTCCATTCTGCATTGATTATCCTTATGTCCAAATCCATAGCATGTATAATGGTGACCATTGAAAGATTGAATCATTATACCATTGTTACATATTTTTCTTCTACATTCCATTGCTCTATGTCCAAAATTATTGCAAAAATAAAAAAATACCATTGAATGATGGGTACCTTTGAGCATTTGGTTGTTTGACCAAGGGTCTTCTAGAATTGTTTCTTTGATTTTGGATCTTTCCATTATTCCTCTTATCTTCAATCTTCTCTAGTTCATTGATCTTCTTTGTATTAGATGTCTGATTTGATTTTGAGCTTCACCTTATTCAAGTCCTAAACCACCTTTTTCTTTGGATGCTTTCTGCCCTACAATCAACTCATAAAGCATTGTAGAACTTGTCCTGAATTTATCTTAATGGCTTCTTGCTTTCTCTAGATCTGATCTTAGATTTACCACTTCTTGTTCAAGCCTCATGCATTCATCAAATTTTCTTTTCACCAGTGCATTAAGACATTCTACAATTATTTTATTTTCTTACACTTGTACTTTCAATCCAATGATGTCTTCAATTGCTTGCTTCAATTTTTCATTAGCCTCCTTATGCCTTTCTCTGAACTTCTTTATTTTCTCTCTCAATTTTTTGATGCATTCATTTTCTTCTGTAATATTTTCCTTTAGATTTTTTTTTTCACCTTCAAATTTGTTAAGATCTTCAAGAGCAACTTTGATTTCTCCATCTTTTTCAAGCATCCAATCTTCTTCTATGTATTCAATTTCAGGAATCTAATATGAAGGAACATGAAACTTTCTATCAACCATGTGTTCAATCTCCAAGATATTCCCAAAGTGGTCAAACTCCTTCTAGGGATCCAAGCTTTGATACCAATTGTTGAACACTTATAATACTGAGAGGGGAGTTGAATCAGTATTATTTTAAACCATTCAAGCATTATCCATCTAATTAAAAAAATATATTTAATTGTTATAAGTAATGAAAGCATGAAAACATCCACAACATCATATAAAACATGAACACAAGGATTTTTATGTGGAAAACCCAAAATGGGAAAAACCACGGTGAGGATTAGATCACAATGTATTATAACTAGTTATATTATATTATAGAAAGGCTCAATTCTAGGTGGAATCATTATCCAAGTGGGCTCATTGCCCATAGAGAAAATAAAGAGAGAAAGAAGGTTTGTGGCTACATAGCCAAGATTTGAACTAATACAAAATACATCTACCATATGCAAGATTCAATTCCTTTGAAGCTCAAAACAATGACTTAATACACTTCATCCATCTCAAATTATAGATCTCCACCTTGCTTTACATTCACACACCTCTTCTCAACTTTCATAACTTATTTTCTCAACTACGCATATTTTTTCATCACTGCTTGTATTCAGATCATGTAAACACTCAAAATCAATATCCACAATCTCAAAACAACCTTGTATATATATCAAACTCATCATAAGTTCATCAATTAGGTTGGCCTAATTAGATATAGCCCTAAAATATATAAAACATGCCTTGTTGGCACCTAATTCAAATAAAAATGCCTTTGCATCCAAAATAACACATGCAAAGCATAATATAGGTCAACATGGACCTATAATAGCTCCCTCTTCCATTCACAACATATATTTAATCTTCACAACTCTTTACATACATTAGGTCAGCTAGACATAGGACCTAAAAGGAAAATACTCCAATTGATCATCACCATAGGAAATGTGGACCTAAAAATGGCATGCGCTCTAGAAAATACAATGCTTTGACACCTATTAAAATTTTCCCAAAACCACAAGGTCTAACCCAAATCCACGGAGGGGTGTAGAATAGATAAGTCATATCCATTACATAAAAAATTGTCCAAACCTTATATGCCAATCTTTTGTTACTTATGTCTTTCAAACCACTTATCCAAAACAAGTGAATTATGAATGAAGATACTATTGAAAACCATGAACAACATATTAGAACCATATAAGTAAATCTCTAAGGGAAAACAGATAAAAATACCATAGGGCCCTATGTACTGAATTTGTTAGTGTAGACACTTAGCAAAAATACTTAACTCTTTATGTGTGCAGATCAAGCCCTTTTGCAAATTCTCTTTTGCAATCATCCTTAACACAATGTTGTCAGTCATCAAGTAATGTTTACATCAATGACAACCTTATTTATTCTTTCAACAACAACATCAAAACCACCCTCTTTTATGTTAGAATCACCTGCATCCTCATCCAAAATTGTATCAGCAAATGAGTAAGCTACTCTAGTCATGGCTAGGGTTTGAGTCACAACCTCTCTCGATGGCATGGAGGATAAATCATCTCCATTAACCCATTCATGGAACCAATCAATCATCACAAGTGGGATAGCATCAAAAATTCCATATATTGTGCATGAATTACCATCCTCCTCATTTGAATCTACATCATTGGAGGTGTTAGTTGCTCCTATCATATCTAGGATTTATACCATTGTAGCTCTTGACATCATTGTGTTAAGTATAGTAATATTTTTCCAAATCCAACAACTCAATACTCATAGATTATGGTTAGCTTAATAGCAATGGGATGGATAATGATTATGTGCACAAATAATTGACATATAGAGTGATTGGGTGACTTTTGGACTTCTTTATTTCTCTTTCCCCTCTCCACTCTCTATTGTTTAGTAATACACAAGCCTAGTGGGTAGACCTACCCCAATGCCATGACTTTCTTCATTGGGTACAACATTTTCCTTTCTTTGACCTCGATTAGGGTATCATTGGTTGAAATAAAAGTATATTCTTCAAATATTTGAAAGAATCTCTTATTCAATGTAAATAATTTTTTTGGTTATGATAAAAAGGTTATGCTTCTAAAGTAAACCATGTAGTTGCAACATCTAATTTTCAACCTTTTTAATGTGTATTTACATATGTGGATTCAATTGTATAAGAATTTACCAATAAAGATATGGATATAGAAAAAATTAAGACCTTAAATTACTTGTAGTTGATATTTGGAAGAAAAAATAACTCTTGAAGTTATGTGGACAAACATTGATTATATAGATGGTTTCAAGAATTTCACTCTAGACATCATGAATTTCCTTGAGAAATAAAAGAGAGAAATTATTGAAGGAATTCATGCTAATGGGTAGAGTTATGTTCTCATAATTGATACAAATAATGTTAAATCTTATTTTTCAGCATGAGTCAACCCAATGTTGTACTAAAATTATTTGTATAGTTTAGTCCTAAATATGTTCAAAACTTAGAAGTGACAGTGTTACATGATAATAATGCCCATATAATTTGCTTAATGATTAATCTATGTAGGAATAAGCATAAATAAAACATACAAAAATTTTAGAGAGGAATACAAGATGAATTTTTTGTGAAAAGAGCAAGTTCTCCTTACATCTCACAACTATAGCTAGGTCCAGTACAATTTCCAAGTTTTCTTAGCCCATACGTCCTGTCTCTCTAGGAAAATTATATCTTTTAATTTCATAATATGATTCTATTTGGTGAACTTTGGCTTGATATGAATGAGGGTACAAGCTTGTCCTTTCCAAAGATGGGGATTTCCAAAGAAAATATGGATAGCTAGATTGTTGTTTGATTTTTAGTAATGCCAATACTACCATTTGGGATGATGATCCCCTATACAAAATTAATGCTTCTAGAATTTAGAGAAATTTGGTTAATGAAACCATGCTAGCCAGTGCAGTTCACTATAACGATATATTGGAGTACAATGCACATAATCTGTATGGGCTCATAGAGGTCATTGTAACCAACAAGGCTCTAAAATTAATATTGAATTAGAAGCCATTTATATTGACTCACTCTACCTATGTTGGATTTGGAAAATCTATTGTACATTGTACTATAGACAATGTTGCAACATGGGATGACCTTTAGTACTCCATACCTACAATATTAAGTTTTGGATTGTTTGGAGTTCCTATGGTTGGTGTTAATATTTGCATGGTTTTACACAAGGCACAACATAAGAGATCTATAATATGTGGATTCAAATAGGTTCATTTTATCCTTTTGTCCAAGATCATTTAGAAAAGGGTACATTTTGGTAAGATCTCTACTTATTGAATTCCATCATAGATTTTGTAAGGGATGAATTAGATTTGAGGTATCATCTTCTTCCATATATATAAACATTGTTGTTTGAAGTCCATACCAAGGATATCCAATTGCAAGGCCTCTATTTTTCACATTCCCTAATGATACTAAAAAATTCAAGATCAACACAATATATTTATTTGGGAAAGGAATTCTTGTGTCCCCTATTTTGAAGGAAGGGGAAAGGACTATGGATGCTTATTTTTCAAAGGGAACATGGTAAAATATATTCAATGTTTTAGATTCAATAACAATGGAGAGCGATGCATATGTAAAACTTTAGGCTCCTTTGGATATTATCAATTTTTACATATATGAAGGGACATTAAGAGAAGACAAAAAGGGTCTATTTAAATATCAATAAAGTGATTTATGAATGGGTCAACTAAATTAAAATATCAATGCACATATATAGATTGATATAATCAATAATGTTTTCTCTTCCCATCTCCTTATTCCTTCACTATCCATTCCATGCATATAGTTGGGATTCTCAAATAATGAAGGGTTATATGTCATCTTGATTGGGAGTGCCTTACATAGGCAGATATTACTCATGCGTGAACTCTGTATCAAGAATGACATGTCTTCTAATGAAAATTACATATTTTACAAGTATAAATAGAGCATTGCAAATTGTGGTAAGGATGGAATCAAAGACTTTCTTAAACTAAATATCATAGGTTAAGGAAAGGATTTTCAAATTTAAAATTAGAGTCAGATTTAATTTAAAAGGTAATTTTGATACATACCCTAATTAGATCTATATAATAGCTTTATATTGAACTATTTTTGGATATGATTGATGGTATTTAGGTGTCACCTCTATTTAGTCAAGGAAACCTTTGTCTCAATTAGAATAAGTTAACTCGCCTCTTAATTGAGAGTTATTGATACTTAACTTATAGCTCTTGGACTTTTCATCTCCTTGATTTGTGAATCTACGAGGTCTATACATGTCTCTGATTGTTTAGATTACAAATCAATACATACTAATGTGAGTAATTTTCTTAGCATTTACTTTTTTTAATATGAAACTAACTCTATTAATTTATTTTGATTTTGAAAGCATCTATACTAATAGTTTCTATCCCTTGCACTATTTTTTTTGTTATCTTTTATTTTAGAGATTCTAACATGGTATAAAATCATTAGTGCTAGTGTAGACATGTTGGTTTCTATCTTTTGATAGATTAGGGGTCAATCACTTTGCATATGTATTTTTCAATAAAGCGTGGCATGATCTTCTCTTGTATCCTTCGATAATCTAAAGAATCTAAATGGTTTTCCAAAAAAAGAGTGATTTTGCACATGCATTTTCTAGATTATGGGTGTTTACAAGTTTTTGGTAATTTTCAAAAAAAATTAAGCTATTACATAGTGTTCAAGGGGCTTGATAATGTCACGATTATCTTTTATTTCATGTAAATTAGACTCCATGAAGCTAGCTTGTAAAAGAAATTTTATTCTTGGCATCAAATAAACTACTCATTTTTGGGGAATTTTTATGTTAAATGGACCCTATTTCACACTATGTTCTTATCTTCTTGTAAATAAGAGTTTCATATTCCACAATGTTGTTAGTGCATAAGAAATTTAGATGATAAGAGAAGTTGTTATTTATGCATTTTGGAAAATTGTATATGTAGTAGACATTTGATTCACTAAAATGTGAGATGGTGAAATGGTATCTAAGGCTAATGACCTAACCTAAATCACACACTCCACCATCAACATTTGGGGAAACAAAAGTAACCAAGAGAAACTATTTCACACTAAGAGTATGTATGCATGAACTGTATTATTATATTAATATATTAATATCAATATTAATATATAATATTGTAAATTTATGATACTAATATATATAATATATATTAATATTTACAATAATATTAATATATATATATATATATATATATATATATTAATATTATAATACATAACAATATAATAATAATAAAGGATGGCTCACGAAGGAGGAGGTGAGAAAATGAGTTGTTTCAGGAGTTTGAAATTCTCTAATGAAGATGGTGAGGATGGATCAGATCCTGACTTTGAGGATGATGCTAAGGGTTGGGCGCTGGTGGCTGGGTTGCAACTAGCTGAGGTTTGGGCACTGGGGGTTGGGCTGCGGCTGGTTGTGGTTTGGGCACTGGTAATTGGGTTGTGACTATTTCTGGTTGTTGTGTGCTGGGAGAGGATGTGTCTTGTGAGGCTTTGGTCCTTTATATGATGTGTCTAAGGTTTATGGATTTCTTTGGACTCTAACCACCCTATTAGAGGTGTGGTTGTGCTTTCTAGTTTGGCCTTCACCCTGTTTCTTCAGTACAAGGGTTCCTCTTACCTTTCTTGGCTTGCTCTACTTGGCTAGGATCCTAACATTGTGGATGATGCTGAGGGTTGGGCACTAGTGGCTAGGCTATGGCTAGGTTATGTTTGGTTGTGGTTTCAGCACTGGGGGCTAGGTTGCAGCTAGCTATGGTTTGAGCACTAGCAACTAGGTTGCAGTCATTTCTAGCTGTTGTGTTTTGGGAGTGAGTGTGTCTTGTGAAGCTTTGGTTCTTTACAGGATGTGGCTCAGGGTTATGGCTTACTTTGGGCTTTGATTGGTGTGTTAGAGGCGTGGTTGTGCTTTCTGGTTTGGCCTTCAGCTTATTTCTTCCATGCCTGGGTTCCTCTTGCATTACTTGGCTCACTCTACTTTCTTTTGTTTTGGTGCTATCTTCTGGCTGCCCTTGTTCTTGGTCCTCAATGGTGGAGGTATTTGGTTTGCCTCTGGTGGAGTGGTTTATGGATAGTTATTGGCATGTTTTAGACCCTGACAGGAATGTAGGGTTGGAAGTTGCTCTTCATTGTATTGCCTGCTACCCACTCTCTTTGTTGGGAGCCTTTCCTCACCTTTCCTTGTTTCTTTTTGGTACTTTTGGCTCTTTTTCAGCGCTTGTTTTGCTAGGTAGTGTGGTTTCTCTTCTTTGGGTCCTACTTCATAGTAGTGATGTTTCTCTTTTTAGTCCTTATGGGGAGTGTTTCTCCTGGTGTTGACTACTTTGGGTGACCTTGGTGGAGTGGCTCTCAACCCTCCTCATTCTTTTACTTTTTCTATTTCTTGGAAGGCTATTGTGGTTGGTGGATGTGGCTAATGCCATGGTGCTACTGGGTGGTTTTCTCTTAGTTTGCTAGTCTCTTTTGCTGAGCTCCATGCTCTGCCCCTTTTAGGTCCTAAAGTTTGTTTTTATGATGCGGATGTGCTTATTCTGACTATTGTTCTCCTTCAAATGTTCTATCTTTTGGCTTAGATGTTTCTTCCTTCGTGCCTACTAGTTTTGGAGAGCTCTACATTTTCTTCTTTGCTCCAGTTGACTGACTTACCAAAGGATGCTATGGTGTTATTTTCTATGGGTATAGTTGCTTCCCTTTAGTTTTTTTAGCTATGGTCTTCTTTGGAGGTGGAGACTGCTCCTTCAGAGGTGGATCCCTCTTCTTTTGAGGTGGAGAGGTGGGTTGGGATTCTGGTGGGAAGTTCTATTTTGTATGGTTTTGGAACTCATTTCATCCTCTCCTATAGAGGGGATCCCATTCCTATTGAGGTGGAGGTTGGGTTGGTGTTGTTGATCGACTAGTGTGGTGTGGTTGTTGTGGCTCTTTAGTATTTTACATTGATTCCCAACTCTCCTATTAAGGTGGGGAGTTTGGTTTTGTTGGTTGGTGTTGATAAGTGTTG
>VDFB02113604.1:0-17320 GCA_007258455.2 Sequoia sempervirens
TACCTCCACATAAAACTGGACATCCTTGGTCTTCATGGTTCCCACGCCGTGATATGGTTATGCAAATGAAAATGAAGAAAATTAATCATCTCCTTATCCATTGGCTGGAAGAATGCATGCTTAATGTTTTGTACATGATATCAACTCTCTCTTTTGCTCTCATGGTTGAATATCAAAATCCAGTATGGTGGGCCTCCAGACTTCTAGTCATCTTTCTTCCTCTTCCACCAAATGTTGTCCTGATCCACATGTCTGCTAGCCTAATTGGCTTTGTTTTTGAAAGCTGAAGTTTCTCTTGAGTCACCGGTGTAGCTCTCTCTACCTTTCCAAACTCTTTCATTGCTACAAATGCGTCTTTGGGATTTAGTCATTTGCTACATGGTTGATGTGCTTTGAATCCTTGCATCTAAGGGGTTTTAAAATATAGGGGCCTTAGATGAGAAAAAGAAGTAATGTTTTTCTTTTCTTTTTATGTGAGGACGTAGTAGTGAGATAAAAGAGGACTGTATAGAAAAATGAAAAAAAAAGACAATAAAATTCATGGACCATACTATATCACCTACATACTAGCTAACAAGGACATGAATGTAGTAGATTTAGGTATGATAGGGGTATTGCAAGGTATATTTGAGGAATATATAAGAATGAAGAAGAATTCAATGGATCAAATTAGTGTCAAATGTTTTCCTAAAAGATCTCCCACACCCTATTAGGGAATTTAATCATTTCTAAGCATTTTCCACATCCTATGGGAAAGTTTGAGGAGGCTCAAATAGTTGAGAGTTTAATGAGTAATTATAACTTCTTTCCATGCAATCATGATTAGTTAGAGAACATATAGGGAAACTTGATGAGCTATGCAACAAATGAAGAGAATATAGGGTATTTTGACTGGTCTTAAGCATGACGTCTAGGAGACAGAGGTCTTGGGCGATAGATAGGGTCGAGGATAGAAATTTTATTTTGGTTACATTGACATCATGTAGGACATCCATCATCTTATTCTTGGTTTCGTTGACATCACAAAAAATTATATAGGATGGAGTAGAATGTAGCTCTACCTTTGTCAGTTCCATGTTAAATTTTTATTATATATAGCTTGCTAGTGTAGGAATTCTAAGACAAACAATCATGGTAGGACCATTCTTAAAATATTTCAAATAATAACCTAGTGAACCCATATACTCTTGTGACTATATATATACAAATTTGGAACAAACTTAGAATTCATTAACTTTAAGTTCTATTTATTCTATATTACCTCTCGATGAAAGTTTGATCAAATCTACTTGCACTCGGTGTTTTCCTTGAAACCTCCAACAACACCATTCAACATCCAAAATCACATATTAAAATACCATTAAATAAAAAATGCTATTAACATGTGTAATCAATTTATAATTATTTACTAACTTTACATACCCCACTGATAGGTGTACTGCAAGAATAAGTAGATTGACTGGTGTACCTAGGGTCAACACTGTGACCCTACAATTTTATTAAAATAATAAAACTAAATTAGTTAATCTTGCATTTGACAATTAAAATTTAATAAACTAAATTCAATGAACACGTTCAATTTTACCTGACTGTCAATACCATATGCATCATGTAGAATGTCGGCCGCCCTCTCCATCCTCATAGAAGCATACGGATCAGGCTGCGTAGAAGTATATGGATCCTGTGTAGCACCCTCCTGAGGGCTGGTAGGGTCATACAAACAAGTGGCTCCACAAGATCGACACACATGGCCTCAAAGGCCACCACCTGAAGACTCCCCTGGGTTGCGCTGTACAATGGGGCTAGTGTGGTGGATGACACTCCAAGTCAAGGATGTGATCGCCTGCAAAGTCTCTACATCAGCACTCTCCTTTGCAACTACCGGCATCGCAATCTGCTCACGAGGCGGCCTAGCGAGAGGTCGTCTCCACATGCGTGCCAGGATCAAATTTGCACGGGCCTGTATCACATGCTGACCCCCACCTCTCCCCTGAAACTCCCTCATATCAAAATACTTCAGGATTTGGTTCAATACAAACTCACAGTATAATTTCCTAAGAAAATATTGGGGGACTTCATAGTTATTGCACGGTGGGTAATCAAAGACCATATACCATATGTCATAAAAACGGTTCCTAATCTCTACGTGGTGGCACCAATGGATAGGAAACCTCTTTGCATTGAGGGTGAGATTTTGATTTGTTCTAAGGTCAGTGAATAGAGAGCACAAATCGCCTTTAGTAATCTTTAAATCTTTAACTTGTTTATATGATAATTTATACATAATATGCATGATGTTTGCCTCCTATTTTGCCATCCAGATATTTGTTGGGTAATTTCATCCACATTTTTTAACAAATCCTTCAATGAATCTGCTAGATGTATCCTTTCTGTGGTTGAAGAATTTTGATCACTCAACCTACTAATAAGATCCCCAACTTCTTTTTTATTGTTTTCAATTTCACTCCTCAAATTTTCTTGAGTGCCAGGAGGGTATTGAGAGAATGGTGGGGCAGGTTGATTTTGTTGTTGAGGTTGATTTTGTTGAGGTTGATTTGGTTGAGGATTTTCCTCCTCTTGTTGAGGATTTCCTACAAATTAAAAAAAATCATTCATTTCTAAACTAAAACAAACAAAATCAATTTAAAACAAAAAAATTCATTACAAATACCAAACAAAACTTACCTCTTGCATCTTTTCTCGTCGTAGGTGCCATATTTGTGAAGAAAATTGAATTCAAGTTGATCAAGTGTGAAGTAGTCACCTCCTCAACAACGCGAGCGCGTAGTGCAGGGTTCTTGGCCGCGGGCAGAAATAGAAAACAGTAAAAACAGAAATGAAGAATGTTACTTTTTTTTTTGCTTTTAAAAAGACAAAACGCGTTCGCGTTATAACGCGAACGCGTTTTGTCTCATTTTTCACTTTTGTGGCCACAAAAGTGCGACCATCTTGGTGCACTTACCCTTTCTACAAATTCTATTTTTATATATTTTTGAAATAACATAGATAACTTATTCAAATTTTTACGTCAAGTTTCCTACTTCTGATTTTTCAATTTTTTTTGCCACTTAAGGGCCTGTTTTTTCCATGATGATCTTGCACATACCCGAATACAATACGAGTGTTTGAATTGATCATTGTTGCATACATATTTTTTTGAAAATGTAAGAATTTATATTGTGTTTTTCATTTCAAAAGATAGAAAAGTTTCAATTTCTAGATAATTTTTCTAAGTAGGTTCAATCTTTTTTTATAGTTTACAATCTAAAAATCACCTTTTGGTACATTGCATTGTTTCAAAAAAATCTAAAGTATAAATACTTATGTATTACACATAATTTTTTTTTTATTTTAGCATTTCTAAAATTTATCTATTATCAGATCTGAATGTCTATAAATTATGATCCCTAGAAATTGAAGTTTATTAATATATTTTTAAAACGTTAAAACTTAACTCCTTAGGTCTAGGGCTCTAGCATCCTTTTCCTAGATATTTTGGACCAGATTTTGGTGATAGTAATCTCTCTGAGTCTTCTATTTAAATCTATTTTCAGATTTTGTTTAAGTGTTCTATAATAGTTATTATCTTGATAAATATAATTGCGAGTAAAACTATCAAAATGTTTGATTGCTTTGGAAAAATGATGTCTTCTTTGAAGTCCTTGGTTGATGTTATGTGTTGTTTCTTTGGTAATAATTCTCCAACACGCAATGAAGCTCATTAGTGAGGATATCTTGGTGCGAGAAGAAGAGATCACTAATATCTCTCTAAATTATCCCTGCCAAGTGTATAATACCTATAGAAGTTGTTGATTCATCCCACACGACCCAAAAATCACTTGCAATAAATTACCTATCATAATAGAGAATATCAAAAGAATTATTATGCTCAATATCGTGAGAATAATATTGATGCAAATAACCCAAATGGGAATTACAATGTAGAATCAATCCTTATAAAAAGGAGATAGAAACCCTAGATCTAAACCCTAGGTGAGGATTAAATTAGCCTATGAAAAGTGTCATCATACTATGCAATGAGACAATTTTCTTTTATTATCCAATCTAATAATTAAAATACAATTACCAAGTTTAGTTTAAGTGAATAAAGTGAAAGGTGATCTAATTAATTTATCATGATTAAATAATTAATTAGATGATTAGCCTGTAGTTCCAACAATACCTTCACTTGACATGTTATATTCCTCTCACAAAGAGACTCCTTTATAATTTATCCATTACCCATTGCATATAAATTCCCTTTCCAATACTAGTGAATACAACACTTGCCTAAAAAGTTTCATCCATCCCATGCAAACATAGTTTAAGTAATACACCCATTGATTTAGAAAAATTCTATTCCACATGTATTTAAGATTCTTGCTAAACAAGGTTGTGATATACAAATAATAAACATGAAATTCACTCTCTTAGAAGAAAAATCACATGCCTCTACAACATGAATTAGTTATCAATGCCCTTCATCTTTTCATGATCAAAGATGGTGGGATTACCAAGCCCATTAGAAATTCCACTTGGGTTTCAAACCTATTTCCAATCAAGAAGAAAAATGAAGACATATGACTATGTGTAGACTTTAGAAACTTGAATGTGTATTAATTAAAGGATAACTAATGCCAAACATGGAGGAAATGTTACAAAAGGTCACAGGTTGTGAGTTTCGGTTAATGATGGATGTATTTTCAAGTTATAACCAAGTGAAGATAAAATAATCTAAGTTGTATAAGAATTGTTTTACTACACCATGGGGCACTTATGTCTATGTAAGAATGCCATTTGTTCTGAAAAATGAAGGAGAATTTTTTTAAATAGCTATGGATGTTGCATTTTCATATTTTATAGACATATTCTTGGTGGTATATTAAGATTATTTGTTTGTATTTTCTAAGAAAGAAGATCATTTCATGCATCTAGAAAAAATCTTTGCTAGAGCTCAAGAGCTTGGTATTTCTCTCAACCCTAAGAAGTGTGTTTTTGGGGTTACAGAGGAAAATTATTAGGCCACATAGTTTCAAAGGAAGGCATTAGAATAGATCTAGAGAAAGTTGTAGCAAAAGAGAGGATTCATCAACCAAAAACTATCGAAAGTATCAAGTATTGTTTTGTGCAAGTAAATTTTATAAGGAGGTTTGTGATAATTTTGTTTTGAGATAAAAAGGTCTATCTCTAAAATTATAAAGAAAGGAGAATCAATACCATGGGGTGAAGAGCCAACTAAGGCCTTCAGGAGCATTAAAGAAGTAATTAAAAAGGCTCCTATCTTGAAGTCTCAACACTTTTCAAAGCCTTTTATTATTTTATTTTTCTTCATTCCACACTATAGCTATTATTCTACTACAAAAGAATGATGAGGGATTTGATCAACCTATTTCCTTTTTTAGTAAATCCATGTAAGTTGTTGAGATGAAGTATGACATGGTTGAGAAACAAGCCTATGAATTATTCAAATCAGTCAAAAACTTAAGTCATATTTAGTGGGAGATACAATTGTTTCCTATGTTTTAATTAGATTAAAGCTCAAAGGGTTTGTACCCATTATAAAACCACCATAGAGGCAAACAAGGAACTCACGAGAAGTGAGAAACCCAAAAAATAAAACATAAACTTAAAATTAAACAATTTGACTAGCAAGAAACAACAAAGAGAGCATGTAGACCCGAGACTAGAATAGATACAAGTCTCCCAACAACTTGAGACTAGTGATTGCATTCCATTCTTGGGAAAAAAATTGAAGATTCTTTTTGAAAGTTAGAGGCCTATGCTGAATCACCTGAGTATCCACTGTGACATCACGAGCTGAGGTATCTGCCATTTTATCTCTCTTCTTTTGCATATGACCATCCTCTTGTCCATCATCCACAACTTGTTTCCCCTGGCACTTCCTTAATTCATCTTGAAAAACTTGAAGGGTGAGAGAAATGTTCTTTATGGTTTATTTACTATAATTGGTGATGACCCCAAGGCATTGCATGGTTTTCTCCTAGTTTTGATGGATAGCATCAATTCAAGTTAGTAAATTCTTTTTATCTTCCTTTGTACCAACAATGACATACAAATGTTCTAGCTCATTCTACCAAATTTCCCACCTCTTGAACGGATTGGCTAGAGAGGAAATCATGTCCTAGTACCCCTTGTTTTCCACCTCCCTTGACAATGGAACCTACTGCTCCATAACCTTGCCTTCAAGAATTTGGTTTCTTTCTTTAGTTATTACTAGTTGGCCCATGAGTCGATTCATGATATCCTTTTGGACATTAATTGTCTCCAATAATTCATTGAATTTTTTAAAGAGGGGGTCACTAGAGGGACGAATCGACCTAGGTTTAGTTTTAGTTCCCTCCAGATTCATGCACAAATTGGGAGAATTTTGAAGGTTAGGGTTAGAAATAGGGGGTGTTGGGGACATAAGAGACATTTGCATGAGTAGAAGAATGTATAGGAGAGTTGGTTGGGCCCAATGTTGCTATAAAAGATATTTTCACACAACAAGAAGTAATAGGAATAAGATGTAGATGGTTCAATAATTTCCAAGAATTTAATATTGAAATTCAAATCAAAAAGATTTTTAGAGGGAAAGGGTTAGCTAAACTCATGGTTAAGTAAAATTTGGAAGCTAAATAGGTCAACAATATAGATACAAGCTTGGAATCTTGAAAGTGTGATATGTAGTCTTCTTCTTGGTACACAGGCATCATTTATTACTTGTAGAACATGTCATGTCTAAATGGTATGACTGACAAGAAAAAGAGAACTTTGAAATTGCATTCCATCAAGTATGTTGTGATTCAAAATGGGCTTTTGAGGAGGAGAAAATATGGGGTTTTGTTCAAGTGCGTAAATAAAGAAAATGCTATGAGAATATTAGATGAGATACGTAGTGGAGTCCTTGGTAGTCAATTTATAACAAAGATAAAAAAACACAAGATCTTAAAATCTAACTATAATTTTTTATAGATGCAAAAAGGATGGTTAGGAAATGTGATCCCTGCTAGAGGTTCTTAGGGAAGATGAAGTATTCTGGGAACCTACCTTTGAGGCCTATGTTTGTCCAAGCCCCATTCCAATAATAGGAATTGACTTCATTGGGGAGATAATTGAGGAGTCTAGTGGTGGACACAAATGGATTATGTTAGCTATTGACTTCTTCACCAAATGGATAGAGGTCACTCCCTCAAAGAAAATCATCAACAAGGTTGTGATATATTTTTCAATAAGAAATATTATCACTATATTTGGAGTGCCAGTTAGGTTGATATTTGACAATGCAATGTGCTTTAGGTATGATGACTTTACAACGTCTTCTGCCAATAGTATGGGATCACCATCTCATATTCATATCCTTACCATCCTCAAGAAAATAGACAAGCTGAATCAAGTAGCAAAAGTCTAATGAAGATTGTGAAAAGGATGATTCAAAAGAATAAGAAAGTATGAGATTCAAATCTCAAGCTAGCGTCATGAGATGATAGGGTAGCTATCAAAAAGGCTACTAGTGAGTCTCCTTTTGAGTTAGTGTATGCCTTAGAGGAAATAATTCCCATCAACAATCTATTTCTTATCTACAAGTTCATTTAGGAGAATGATAATGATACACGTGATGCAATGGTGAAAAGATGAACCAACTCAATTAGTTGGATGAGACTAGAAGATCAACACAACAAAAGAATGTCAAACTAAAGTAGTAGGTTAAACATCTATTTGACAAAAAATTATTGCAATAAAGTTTAAAAGAGATGATATGGTCTTGTTATGGAATACAATATTACAAGACAAGGTAAAGCATAGTAAATTTGGTGCTCTTGGCTTGGACCATATCTGATTGTAAATAAAAATGGTACACAATATTATTTTCTACAAAGTATCAATGATGGACTAATATAATTTCCAATGCGTGGACAATTCTTTAAACCTTAATTTTCTCAAGGTAAAATATATTTTCCGTCTGCAATGTATTTTATGTAAATCTTTGTATAGTTTTTTCCTTTCTCCTAGTTTTTTGCTTTGGTTTTGTATCCTTTTGGTCCATCCCTATATTTGGATTTATAGGAAATACTTGAATAGTCTTAAACTAAAGGTGGTTCAATCAAATTATATTTGATTGAACCATTTTTTATAACTACGCACCATTAGGAACCATGGGCGTGTTGACTATGTTCAATGAAATGATTTTTAATTCAAGCTATATGTGATTGAGCCTAGGTGATTTTGGGTATGGTTCATTTTTGTCTTTTTTATTCTATTATAATAGTGAGACTCACTTATGTATCTCACCCCAATTTCTGATCTTATTAAATTTCATTATGTATGCTAGTACGTTCCAGACAAATATGCCATTATACCTATCATCGAAATTAATCTAAATATAAAAATTATGTTAACCCATGCACTTAATATTAATGTTGCTATTATCAAAGTCATGAAAAAGATGAATTTATACCCAAATTTTCTACATAGATATTATATGGTTTCATACAAAATTTATGATTCTAAAAATAGTCCTTTATCAATAATGTAAAAATCCAAAATTGTTTCGATCATAGATTTGAATAAAAGATTATAACAAATAAATTAAGGAAGGCCAAGCCAATTGATACTAAGGTTTTGATATAAGCCCTTATATTTTATGATGTCAATAAATATTATATATACAAAAGGATTTCCTATGGTGAAATAGTTACAAGTAGTATGTTTCATCACAATTCAATGTGGTAAATGTTGGAAAATCTTAAATTCAATTACTAAGCTAACTTACATAAGGTTTAGGCTCCTATAGCTATGCTCTTTCATAATAAAAAATTGCATTAGAGAAGAAACAAAACCTTGTAGTAGCCAATGGTGGGTGGGGTGCTATAAAATATAACATACTAAAAAATATAAATTCTTATAAAAATGATATATTAGTCAAGTTTAATGGTGCTAAAAGGAAGGCTAGAGATGAAAATGAGATAATTTAATCTAAAAATTCCTAGATATAATATGATAATACATTGTGAAGCCATAACAAGAATGTTGGGCTGTATAAGATTATAGAGGTAAAATTCGTAGCCATAGATCCATACTTGTGCTCTAAATTCATTCTTATAATTAATAGTGTTATGTTCCATAAGTTTTCTTGATGTGTGACCTTCTACACTACTCTATCTAAATAATTGGGAATGTGTGACTGTAGACATGCAAAATTATCATTATGCACTTAGTTCACCTTCATCCATTCATCAGGTAAATTGAACTCATTAATTTCATTCCTAAGGTTATTCATTTAAATTAATCAAACATCAACCTTTTAATGAAAATAAACCAAACTTTATTTAATTGAAACCTCAAAATGCATATTCCATCCCCTTTTGATTTAAATAAATCCAAATATTCAATTCAAAAGGGTCAAAACATCTTAATCATCATTAAGCTAATCTAATCCTGATTTACCTAACCTAACCACCCATCACATCCTCTAGCTTTTCCCACTTGCACAAATAAATCAATTTATTGATTTATTAAAATCCTTATTTTCCATCAACTTGCCATAAAAATAGAATATTCCCTCAAGTTTGAAAATGAAGACAAGTTGACTTGTCCCTTCCAACATTGCGTTAACTTCTCATTTTCATGTCCCCCTCTCAACATTTATTTCACAATTTCAAATTTGAAATCTCCCTCTCTTGGGCACATTGGCCAAAATTTGCACATCCCTCAACCTATGGCAAGTTGACAAGTGGCCTCTTTTCATTTGTTTTTTTTTAGTCCCACATTCATCCATTTGGCCATTCTCTCATCAAAATATTCTATAAATAAGGGCCTCATTCTTCATCAACTCATCTACAACTCTTATGCAAAGTTACTCTCTTGAATTGAGAAATAATTTTTCCCATCTTACTCCATCACTAGTGCATTTGCATCATTTGAGCTTGTCAAGGGTTGGGAAAGGGTCACTTTTCACAAAAAAGTGACACCAATCCACCATGGAATAGGTGTGCATTATGTATCTTTCATGGTTTCAAGTTAGTTTGTTTTGTTATCATGTTTAGGAAACATTTTGCATTATTTCATAGGAGTATTTGTGCATTTATATGAACTAACCTCATATGTTGGAGGAATAACTTTGTGTAGATTTGCAGGTGCTCACATGTGGTGCTAGAAGGAGGGCTGAAGATTTTCTCTGCAGTTGTACATCTTATTAGCATAACATTTGAAGAAAAGTTTCTAATAATCTTTGCAATAAATATGTTTTATGTTTTAAAAGAAATCTTCCAAGTAGATACTTTCCTTATGTTTATGCATTTTAAGTATATTTTATCTGACACAGTTGGTGTGATAGCTCCCACACTTTTCCTGCATCTATCAAATTTTTGATAAAGCTGCATTTTCTTGCATCTAAGGAATCATTCTCAGAACAAGAAATAATCACATTCATTGCACACGTACAACTATTGCACTAGATTCATGAACTGAATCACAATGATAGCTTTGTCATTCCATTTGTCTGAACCTCTATCATTTCTTTTCTTTCGTTCCTTCTGATGTTAGGTAGACATCAACATACTGATGTTCTACTTCATGCATATGACTTCCTGTATTGTTTGATCAAAATTGAAATGTCTAACAAAACACGTGTTAACCAGTTAAGTGCACAATATTTTCATTTTATCTCCTGAGTGATAGAGATTCTATTTTTATCCTCATCTTGAGAACTAGATAAGGACGCTTTGATCTTCATTAGTCTTTGGCACAAATAGTGAATGCTTAATTTGATTATTACTAAGTGTGGTGGGTGCCATTCGAGCTCAGTACCAAATGTTTGTGCCTGACTTAATTTTGATCCTCCTTTTTGTTCAAATCTTAGATCTTTGTATATCAGATTGATAGGTGCGGCAAGAGGTAGGTTTAGCCTATTGTCCTTCATCACTTTAATACATTAAATGGCTCATCTATTTGATTTCAGAAAGATGAATAGGAAAAAATCCTTTTAGATTCATAGGCGTTTGGCCCAAGTGCTTACTTTTTCTCTATCATATGCAAGAATTGTACATCTGTCATCAGTCTATCCATTAAGTTTCAACTGCCCAAATATAAAAAAACATAATAATAATAATAATAATAAGGTTGCAGGTGTCAGCTTTCATATCGCATTTGGCAGTTTCTCATCATATTATGATCTGTGCATATCATAGGAGGTTGAGGTAATTACCAATAGGCTGACAGTAGTAAATAATGATTTTTCAAGGCACCGTATTATTGTTGAATATCACAGGCTTTTTAGAGTTGAATAAGCAATCTCTGTGAGCTGAAATCCTAATTTTAACGGATTTGGTCTTGTCCTGTTTATGTTTAGAGGGATGCATTAGTTAGAGTTCTTTTTATGCTTTTAGAAGGGCATAGACCCCAACTAGAGGATGCATTATCTACTTTGTTTAGGCCCTAAATTTGGAGCAAAACAAATGGCGCATTATATTTACCTCATCTGCTTCGTACATATATGCCACAACATTTATAAACTATAATATTTGACAAGATCCTTTTATGCATTATTATGATGATTGTGCACACATACAAATTTATGGAGGAGGCAATAAAATCTAGACAGTAGATATAGCTGGCAGCAATAGAGATTAGTGTGAAAGCGAGATTGCCAATTATTTCTTAGCTAAACTCTTGAAGAAGGCTTATAACAACATTCTTATGTCTACATTTAATGCCAATAGATAGAGTCTTAGAGGGAATTAAATATTTTAGAATTATCACTATTTTCATCATGGAATGTCATTAAATCTTCTTGAGAGTAGCAACGATAATATATTCCCTTCTTTCAAATTTCAATGACCCCTATTTATGAGAAGATTGACTTTCTCTTTGCATTCATAATGGTGAAATGAAAATATGTCCCTTTTTTATGCATTGAAGTTAGATGAGTTGTTTATTACGACCACTATCAACTACATTGGTGTTCATAGGTGCATTTCATTTTGAATTTAACATCTGATTTATTCATTATGCTTTGATTAACTGTGACATATAATCAAACATGAAACTCAACACATTATGATGAATGCATGAGATTCAAATTTTGTGTGAAGATCTTTTTTATTTATCATAGATGATACTTGTTGGGTGGAGGATACAAGATTAATAAGTACATGGCTAATGCATTAAAGGAAACATTGTTTTATTCATTAGGCTTTGTTCATAAAATTACATGAGTTGATATTGGCATTTAGGATTGCAGAATCATAGTCTTTTCATTGGAAATTGTCTTATTGTTTATTGCCTTGATCATCACATGATTTTCTTTTTCTCTCATAGGAAAACGAAGGAAAACAAGGAAGGAAAACGAGGTACAAGGAAAACAACAAAAGCAAAGAAGGAAGGTACAAAGGCTAATGAAGGACAACGAAGGAGAGCAAAGAAAAGCAAAGAAGGAAGACGAAGGAAAATGAAGCATGAGGATGATTTTTTGAAAGATCAAAGTGTTTTTAAACACTTTAAGTGTTTTTTTAAACACTTCTTCAAGAAATTATTATCTTTTCTTTCTTAGAACACTAATGTCATTTGGGTTTAAAAAGAATCTTTCAATTTCTTCTTGCAAAGGCTAAAATGAACTCTAGGATCACAACTTACTAGATTTTGTTTCTTGGATTAACAATTGAACAAAGTATCTTTCACTCGTCTTTTGGTGCTTAAAAAGAATGAGTGCAACTTTGTTTTTTTTTGAAAGCTTACTTAAACTAAAGGCATTGAAAAAGGACGTATGCGCTTCTCTCGCGCTTTATAGAAATCTTGAGAATCAAAAGGCCTTTTTCATGACTTTAGGGTGAGATAAAGCAATCACCTCCACACTTTGATTTGGGTTTAAAATTGAACAAGATCTTGTGCGAGTGTGAGTGGGGCAATTATTGCGTACATTCTCTCTCTTTGTTGCCATCAAAGACTGATTGAGTTACAAATTTTTTCTTTACTCACTTGTTTTTTTATCCTAGAGGGCCTTCCTAGGGGAAAAATTACTCACCCAAGGGAACGACTCATCCAATAACACTCTAAAGCCAAGAGTATTTCCAATCAGTATATAAATGTGACTATTGGAGTAAACACCAATATCACGTGGTTGATTTCGATAAGATGGATCCGAAAGGGGACTCTTGCCGTATGGGTCAATCTCCACAAACGGAAAGTCCTTATTAAAACCCATGTGCTAGAATTTTCAAAAATCCTTTAATCTATTTTTTGGTGCAAGAACAGTCATTCTGAAGCCGCCCCACACTTTTACGATCTTTAGTAGAAATGGAAAACATGCCGTGGGAGTTTCATGGGTGTTGATGCTTGGCTGCCCCGTATAAGTGAGTGTCATGGAGGGGAGCCAGTGGGGTCAAGCATCTAACCATTCGCTAAAGATAAGTGTAGTTGGACTTGTCCAAGTGGGGATCCACCAAATACTATCTTTCACATCCATAGGGTTGTACTTGTTCTTGTTTGAAAACATAGTGCTTTGAGCAAAAACATTTGAAAACAATCATTCAACATGAACTTCAAAATTTCAAACCCTTTTGGAGACAAATACAATTGACTCAATCCATATGTTATTGCTTTCCCTTGGGATTCACATCCTTAGAGGTTTCTAAACATTGGATTACATCTCAATTTGTATACTTAAGTAAACAATAGGAAAACCCTTGCCTTGAGTTCATCGAATTTCCACATAACATATCTTGTGGGGTTTGAAGAAATTAAAACATTGGACATCTTATTTTGCAAAATTAATTGAAGAAAATGTTTTTGGTAAAATGAAGCCATTAAGAAAAGCTAAGCAAAATGAACTTTCATGTGTGTTGAAGCCTCACGATTCTTGAAAAAGTCCAAAGCGAAGTTCATTGGTTGGAAATCCAAAAATGTATGTCCAAATTGAATCATTCTTTGGTTAGAAAGGACTCTAAGAAGCATTCACATGTTCTTCAATACCTAGGTCTAGGCAAACAAAGTGTCTTTTTTAGGTTCATCTTAGGATCAAAGAAAATCAAGATCTTTTTCATCCATCCTTCAAAACCTCAAAACAAATATCATCTCACAATCACCTTTTGGAAAATCTTGAAATCATCCTTAATGCTAGGCTTTTTGGCGAAATCAAAATCATCAAAATCCTTGAGACTAAATCCTTGAAAACATTATCAAAATCACCTTTGGCTAGGTATGTGTAGATGCATCCTTTTGCATATGCTTAGAAAAAGTTATCAAAATCATCTTGTTTAGCTTAGTATATGTAGATGAATCCTTTTTCATATGCTTAGTGAAACTATCATCTTGTTTGAATAGGTGTGGGAAGATGTATCCTTCTCCCCACACATATTCAAATTATCATCCTTTGATCAAATCTATCCCTTAGATAATCATCCAAACATCTTAGGGTCTACTTGTTCAAAATCAAAATCAAAATCAAAATCAATCAAGGACAAATCCCAAAATCAAATCCCAAATCAAAATCCAAAACATATCCGAAAGTCCCAAAAAGCCTAGTATCTCCTTCAAGGTTTACCAAAAGATCATAACATCCACATCATTCATCCCTTGCATCACCATCATATCACCTTTTGATCCTCAAGATATCCTAAAATTTTCTACTTTGGGCATAAAGTAAAGATCAATTCAAAGAATCAAGAGATTCATCTCCCATTCTTAAAAATTGATCCTTGTTTTATGGTTCAAACTAGATCTCAATACAAGAAGAGCATGGAAGCCAGCAAAGAAACACCCGCTTCAAGTGATTTAAGTCAAACCACTCCTGAAATGAATCCCATTGGGTTTGTAACTCTCACAGTTAACCTTCTGACATCATCGCAAAACCCACAAGAGGAAAACCAAGGAGAGGATCTTACCTTTGGAATGACTCGTGATGAAATGAATGAAATGATTCAAAATCCAAAAAACCATAAAATCATCAACATCATGATGAGGCTCAACCCTTCGTTATACATGGTTGAATTAGCAAAATAAGGAGCCAAGTTACCTTCAAATTTCAACGTGAGTACCATAGTGGAGACATTGTTTCCTCCAATCTCATCCACCATTCCCATCTCATCTACACCCCAATCCCAAAACATCACGCAAAACATTCTGCAGATCACGACATCATTTGCTCCAACGCAACCCAATGTTAATAAGGGAAATGCATTCCTCAATGCTATTGAAACACACCCCCTTGTTAATAATCAAAACTTGGAGGCAAACACTGCATTGGAACAAAACATACCCCAAAACCCGTTACACAAAAATGTTCCTCACATTCCATCATGATCCATCATCATCATTTTTTTACGCAACACCTCAAACACCTCTCCTCACAAATTCGCAAGAGGAAGGAGATATGTTCGGACCTGGGGGTATTTTTGGCACCAAAACATTTTCACAACTCACACCCCTTACATCTCCACCACTTCCACCATTGCCATCATCATCCGCACCACTCCTCAGTTGAGGGCTTCCCCCTTTACCAAGTATCGATTAAAACAACATCCCAAATATCAACAAAAGCATTATGTCAAATGCTCAAAACTTGTCGTAGACATCGCAAAAACAGACGAAAAACACACAAGAAATTGCAACATCATCAAACACCCCCATAACATCACAAAGCATGGTATCTCAAGGGCCAATCACACCAACAACACCACTTATCACTCAAACCACCACATCAAAAACAACATCCACCAATCAAATAATCAACACGGCATCACCATTCACCACCACCACAAATGCCATTCCGAATGCACCACCACCCCCACTACCACCAACTTCCACCACATCTAGTCAATACACCGCGGCATTGCAAGCTACTCTTCAAAGGGGATTCCAACAAGTGCAAAAACAAAAAGTCGTACACCTAGTTGCTCAAGCTGCACAAGCTGCCCAAGCTGCACAAGCCACATTACAAGCGCAACAAGCGCAACAAGCCCAAGCTTTATTGCAACAACAACAACAAGCCGCCCAAGCCGCTCAAGCATTGCAAGCATTGCAAGCACACAAGACTGCTCAAGCACAAGCTCTATTGCAATAACAAGCAACACAAGCACAAGCAACACAAGCGCAAGCTCAATATCAGGAACAACAAGCCCAATATCAAGCACAACTCCTTGCACAAAGACAAGCAGCACAATTGCAAGCATATCAACAAGCAATAAAGCAATTTCAAGAGCAACAGGAAGTAGAAGAATTGGCAGCCCAACAACAAGCGTTGTTGGAACAACAACAAGCGCAAAAACAAGCATAAATCTTAGCGCAACAACAAGATCAACAACAAGCGTTGTTTATAAAAAAGTAGGTGGAAGCCTACCTTGCTCGGCAGAACATACAGACACCATCAAACAACACACAGACCAACCCACCCATCCAACCCACGATTGAAACACCCCAAAACACTTTCATCCCACCCCCTGATTCACAAAATAATGTGACGACACAAATCAGGTTGCTCTCGCAACAAGTGCTCGATCTTCAATCAGGGCGAACAACGAAGACACCAAGCAACTTGTGTCCGTATCCATTCAACAGGAGCCTAGTGATGAAACCATTCCCCAAGGGATTTAAAATCCCCAAATTTGACAAATATCAAGGGACGGGAAACCTTGAAGTTCACATAAGGGAATTCCAAGTTCATTGCATGGAAGTCACATACGATGATACTAATCTGATGCGGCTATTCCCTAGGAGTTTGAAAGGCCACGCTATTGAATGGTTCTCTTGATTACCTTCAGGCATTAGAATATTTCAATAAATTATAGATGCATTCATTAAGAACTACACATGCAACATTGCAATGGATGTTAGTCTAGAAGAACTCTCAACTCTGAAACAAGGAAAGGGTGAATCTTTCGCTTCATTCCTACAATGATGGCGATCCAAGGTCAATCAAAGCAAGTGGAACATGCCAGAAGAACAAAAAGTTTGCACCATCATAGCCAACCTAGAAGGAAACTTGGCATTTCATCTCAAGGTTCAGGGCATCACCACATATGATCAGTTGATCCCCAAGGTGCTCAGCATTGAAAAAGCCCTTATGACTCAACCCGTGGAATCAACATCATACCCCGAACAACAAAACAACCGCCCACCATCCAATTACAATGATAAACCTCACATGTGGGCAAGGAACAAAAACATTACTAATGATGGTGTCGTCGATGCCAAGGTGGTCATTAGTGCTCCTCACCAAAATACACCCACACCGCAAATCCAAACACAACACCAAAACAATCATCACATAACACACCAACCACACAACAACCTGACAATCAATAATCTCAATGAGCAAAGAGGACCA
>VDFB02113605.1:0-25141 GCA_007258455.2 Sequoia sempervirens
TCTGTGACACAACCTGCCCAATCAAAATCAGTGAAACCGAGTAACTCCAAGTCTGCATTTGAAGTATACCTCAACCCATATCCAAATGTGTCACGCAAGTATCTCAGGATATGCTTAGCTACATCTTCTTCAGGTTCAGCAGACTCCCTCTGAATCTTTAAGCACATGCATCAATCTTCCGACCTCTTCATCCAAGATTGCCTGCAACACTTTGACTTAGATAAAAGCTTTCCAACGCACACCTCTTGGTATTGTAGAGGGTTCAGGATAGTCCTCCTCGACCTCTTCCCAGATTACTCTATTCTGAATAGGTTTGCGGAGCTATCAATGACAAATCCAGAAGACAATCTTGAGCAGTTATGATCTCAGCAACTGAAGGGATCCTCTAAGGGTTTAGCACCTAGCCTTTCAATGCAACAATCTTCACTTCTTCTCAGTGAGTTACAAGACTCCCTCTTGATCCTTGCTTCAGAGATTGCAAAGAAGACTTCTGGAAGTGAACTCCCTCTGGCCACCAACTCAGTCCCATGGTTGTTTGATCATTTCTTTGGTTGGCATGACTTTCTCACAAGATGCCTCAAGTTTTTCATCACTAAGCAATCTCTCATCACCTTCTTGTTCTTAGAACATTGAACTGCAAGCATTTTAGAGAGAGATTACTAACTGTTTATAACTATCCAAAGAAATATCATACAAAGTTTACTATCACAGGTTATAGCATGAATACATAAGAATTTATGAACAAAATTAAAACATGGATTAATCAACCTATAAGAGAAATACATCAAGGAATCAAAATGAAGGGATAAGGAAACTTATCTTTATTGAATTCTGATATATCCTGCTTCCATCTTTTGCTCCTCTTGAGAGTGCTAAACTCAGCATCAACAAAATACAGTCTGCACAACTATAGATTTCTTATCTGCAGCCAGCATGTTCAATATAGGACTAGCCTTCTCAAGGCACCATCGCAGTCCATGAACATGGAGAAAGATATCGATGTGATCATCATATCACAACGAAAATGCAGTTCTCTTTTTCATCTCAGAGTCACACTCAGAGATCTTCATAATTTGCATGGAAAACTCATAATGAATGAAAGGTGACTCCCAAAGGATCTCATCCAGGGATCACTTATTCAAAGATGTCATGTCCCCGTTTTAGCTGACACTGCTAGTCGAGGAGTTAGCCTATAATTTCGATCCTCGTAGGCTGACAGGGTGTGCAGAGGATCATCGGAGGCAGTTATCCAGTGTTTGATAGCTCCGGTTTACGGGGAACCGAGTTGGAGCCTTGAGAATCTTCGAGCTTTTCAGAGAACTTTCTATTTTTAGAAAGTTAGGTCAGGCGGAAGCTGCTATTTTGGGCAGGGCACCTGGTGCACTTTATCAGCTCAGATTCGACCCAGTTCAGCAGATGGTTGATTTGACGGAGAAATAAGGAGTAATTAATGGATTATTAAATATTTAATAATTTGACTTTATTATAAAGTCACTTTATTGAAATATTAAAGTATTTAATTAATTGGCTCAATTATAAAGTATTTAATTATACTTTATAATATATTATTATTATGTGACTTAATGAGTATTTAATGCTCATTAAAAGTGGACGCCAATTATTTAATCATTTTTCCTAAGTTCGAAAGTGAAAATTAAATCATTTATTTAAATGATTATTTTAATGAAGGATTAGGTCGAACTTTTCAAGAGAGCATATATTACTCTTCACAGGCAAAATCGAACTATCTTGTTTATTATTCAATTTTGTCTTCTGAGCATCTGAGCATTGGAGTTTGCGAACCCTAGGGTTTCTGGCGAACATCGTTTCTGGAGAACGTAACCTCTTCAGAGATCAGGCATACTGAGGCTGTGAGATACCAGCTGAAGATTGCACTTGGTGATTTCATCCAGAAGTCACAGATTGAGCTTAATCTTTTAGTCAGACAGAGATTCATCAGCATTCAGCAGAGACTTGTCATCTAGCAGTCAAGGCGCACTTTTCAGAGATCATTCATTAGAGACTGGGGCACAAATTCCAAAGGCCGTACTTCATTAATTGCTGCTGTCAGGCCGTACCAGCAGGGCCGTACTTTTATTCTTCTGGAGCCACGCCTCATTTCATCAGTTTCTGGTGTTTGAATGTTGGGCGCCCTGGTCAACTGAGGGTTGTGCATCGATTTCTGAGCCTGGAGATTCTTTATTCATGTGGCCGTACCTTCCTCATATTGCTGCAGCCGCCACTTGAAGAAATCAGGTTTTTCTTATTAAAATAATTTGTATTTCCTTCATATTCAGTATCTGGCTATTGTAAATTGTCTGGAAGTGAAATATTATGAAGCGCCTAAGTTCTCTGAGCAAGATCTGAGTAATTTCATGTGTTTAGAATTTATTTAGATTTTTCTAGCATTTTCTCAGTAAAATCGCAATTTCCATTATTTGCCTGAAAACCTCAAAAATTACAAAAAAACGAAAACTTGCAAAACAAACAAAAATCCATCAGGGTTTCATTTTTGAGAACCACCAGGGTTGACAAAACAACACGATCTTTACTACACACAAGATCAACAAATGATGTCAGATTTGCACAACTCAGCAGTCTGACTTTCAACAAAAAAAATGAATTTAAGGAAACACAAAAGAATACTTATCTAGTAATTCGTCCAACATTGACGAACTGTACTTTTGTTGAGAGCCCATCCAGGATTGACATAATGCCTGATGTCGATAGATTGTAATATGTGCCTTCAATCTTTCTGGGACTCAGTCCAAACAACATCGTGTCCTAGCATCAATTGCTTCCACACGACCTGTTGCAGAAATATGACAATTTGAATCGATGATTCTAAAGGACAGCCCTGAATGCATTCTGCGATTGGATAAGATACACTGGCAATCATAATACAGATACATTGGAAATCATGATACTGCTCCTGAAACATCTGGAAATCCTTTTAATTTACTCGTCCACTTCCCATGCGCCTGACAGATGGGGAATTCAGATTCCAAGAAGATTTCAATGAGCAAACGCCTTTCCTTAATGAAGGCTCTTGCACTAGACTCAACTATCTGCATATTACTTGTTAGATAACCAATAGATTTCATCGATCTCCAATACAAATACGCTACAGGCTTATCGAGATGATCTTGAAAGATACCAGTCGCAGAATACAAGATCGCGTATGCCCTCAATTCGTTCCTTTTGTAGCTTTAGATCCGCCTATATGCCATCAATACTCTGTTGCGACTTCAGGTAACCACCCTCATGATTAGCGCTTAGAGAGACGGAGATGAGGTAACCTGGAGATGATGTTTGAGAAATTGCAATCGCGTTTCTCTAAGGGTGTCGTCGGAGTGATACACCGTTTGGAGAGTGGTGAGAGCCAAAGGCGATGCAGTCACGAGCCAATTTGAAATTACTCCAGGAAACGATCTCTATTCCTGATAGAATATGCCAGACTGAAGTTTCTTCATATTGATGTGCGCTGACTTCGGCTGAGATGCGCAACACACTTGAAACCCATCGATCTTCAAGGGAAATACGCATTGAAGGGACTTTTGATTCAGAGAATAAATCCAACAGATATCGGCGACATCACTTAGAGCTTTTGTTCAAGCTTCTCAACAATCAACCAAATGATCACTAAATAGTGGCATCACTAACAATGCTCATTCTTCAAGGATTATGGATGTGAAGCGGCACCAAGAAGTTGAATCATCTCCTCCAAAGTATGTATCGACACTTCTATTGTACAGAAGGCGTGATTCTCAACATTTGACAAATGCCCAGGTCAGGTGCGAATAAAGATATCACAGGAATGAGTCCGACAAATAAAGACATCACTTTCTCCAGGTAGCCTTTGATTCTTTTGCACAAACTCAAGCCTAAAGATTGATTATTCTGCACCGAATGTGTTATCAACAGATCTTCTCCAAGATCGATTTCCCAAAATTTCTGAGATAGACTCTTAAGCAAATCTGATCAATTTCCTCGAAACCTGGCTCTGATACCATGTTGAAAACTAAAGATCAGATTGAATGCACAGAAAATTAATTCAAAATCAGACACAATAACGCACCAGATACCCTGGGAAAACCCTCCTCTTGAGGGAGAAAAACCCAGCAACAAAGATCTCTCTTTTATATATAAATAATGAGAACAATTCGCTTTACAATGAGGCCAATCACAAGGCCAATATTCAGCATCTACACTAGATGCACAACAGATGATAATCTGCCCTCCCTTGATACCTAAATCTGCACTTACAGAAATTCGCAATCTGCTCTAAATTCGCAATCTGCTCTTGGATAAAATTCGCACTTGAATGAAGGAGAGAAAACGAACTTGCTTCATCGCCACACAAGGAGAGAAGTGATCTCTTATAAATACTTGGCTATAAGAGATCTCACAAGGTCGACCTCAACACAATTTACAATTGAACAAGTCGGCCAAGATGAATATAATTTACAAAGAAAGGTCGGCCCAGAATAATAAATGCCTCTTCACAAGAGGTCGGCCTCAAAACATAACAACACATTAAATGACTTCTCATGTCGGCTATACAAGGTGAGGATGAACAATGACAATAAAGTAAATTGAATAGCCAACGGCTATAAATTCAATTTAAGACTTTCTCGAAAGAAGTGAGCTGGAAGGATCAACCGAAGCTGCAATAACATTAACATAAACGAGGCCTTATTTCATATGAGTTAGGCAATGATAGAATCCACTGTAGACTAAGCTACCCATTCAATTGCTAAGACACATAAAATGCATCAGATGGCCTCAACGTGAAGAACATGAATAAAGTTATCACTGAAAGACAATCAATTCGTTAGTTAATTAATAATTAGTTAAGCTGAATAGGCATGAGTGAGGGACACAACTTCTCACATCATGCCCGCTCCAAGGCTATATGAGGGAGATCAAAATTCATTCAAGGGGGATTATCGAATAATTGCTAATTTGGATTTACAGTACCTGATTATAGTGCTCTCAAGAGCCTTAACCTACCTATACCCTGGACGCATGATATAAGCGTATACCTTTGATACAATGCCTAAGCACATTGCTATTGTTTGAGACAACGAAAAGGCATAATTATCACAATCAGCAATCGCATGTTATTGAAGGATCACATTAGAAACATCAGCTGTTTTGATGCTATAATTTATGCTATATTACATCGCTTGGTTTTAGAGTAATCAATTTGAAACAACATTAGAACATTGTTATTATTATTGTTATCATATTATCCACTCTTATTCATACATACATAACCGACTAGTAGAATCAATAGCCATAACTTGATATCCTAATCGACAAAGACAAAAATCACAAAATTTATAATACTCCTACAAGGGACATTACACAATCTTTCTTATTAATCTCTTGATTGTAAAACATGTTATCTTCATGTGCTTACTTGAGAAAACAGTCATCAAGTGCCTAGAAAAGTGAAATATCCCCCTTAGTTTTTTTCTAAATTTTTAGCACATAAAACTTCACTCGTTAATGTTAGCCCAAGAAAGATAACCAACTGAAAGCAACCCTTCACATTCCGATCACCCAGATCCCAAAGTGGGAAAGGTGAGAACATAGAGTGTAAGGGGATCTGATAACAATATGAAAGCAACCCTTCATGTTCTGATCATCCATATTCCAGAGTGGACAAGGTGAGAGCATACAGTGTAAGGGGATTTGATAACAATAATTTTAAATGTTGGAAGTACAATGCTATTAGCGGCAAGCCAGCCAATATAGAAATATAAATGCTTAGGCAGCAAGCCAACCTCTTTCATTTTTTAACGGACTATAGGAAAAGTAAATGAAAGTAAAATGCTTAGGCGGCAAGCCAACCTCTTCCACTTTTTCAGCGGGCAACAAAAATATAAAGAAACTTGACCACTTTTTAGTGGGAGTGGAAATACAAGGTACTAAAAGAAAGGCTGATTAGTACTACTAGATCAGCGATTACAAAATGATAACTAACACAGTATATCATGTGAGAAATCAGCAAGCTTGGAACACCTTCAAATGCTCACAAATCCCTCCATACTCCTTTGAATGACCTCAAACTAAATGCAAATGAAGCCTAGAAGCTAGGCGTCCAAGTTCAAGCCACCAAACTCGACCAACCAGCACTGTAAACTTAGAAATGCTTTCCAAGAACCTTGCTGCAAATGGTACGGTCCTCTAGGGAGGTTGACCTCAAGCTAAAAATCACACACACCTAAAATCACCAAAATAGGAGCAAATGGGCACTCAGTTACAAAGCTTCCAATGAACCAACACCCACAAAAATCATCCAGCTCCGTAGGAAGATATGATCAGAAACGTGAATTAGCTAGGTATGTAGAAGTACTCCAAAAAACACCAAACAGAAAAGGAAACACACCAAAAGATGCCTTAGAAGACATCAAAGCCACACCAAACTGAAATAGAAGGAAACACCATCACTAATGAAGCTCAGTTGCACCATTTGAATGAAGGAGCACCATTAATCTAGCTAGGAGCTATCTTGCAATCCCGAAACTAAATAAGGCTAGGAGGTATTCCAACCTTGAAGTAAGAGCATGAATAAAATTCAGCAGCACTTCGTAATGATATGAAAATGGATAACCAAATGAAGAGGCAAAGCACTATATTTATAGATATCCAAGCCCAAGAATTCAAACTTCATTTCCCTCCAAAAGGGATGCCCAAGAGAGGAGAATAAAATATTCATTTTAATTTGCATCTTTGACTTGACTTCGGGCACCCATCTTCAGTTAGCAAATTAAACTTTATAAAAAACAAATATTTCTCCAATTGGGACGACCACATGAGAATCCCAATTTAAAAAATACTTAAGTCATATTTCTAGGCATGGGGGGGCAAAAAGCACAATAGAAAAATATAATTTAAGTTACCAACTTTCCAAATTAGGCTCCAAGAAAGTTGGAGAAGCCTCTGCCAATACTACCCTGCTAGTAATAGAAATTGAGTGTTGAATTGCCATGAAACTGCATTGCCAAAAATAACACTTACTAAGAATATCATATTGCTAAAAATAGAGACTTCAAACACCGTTTGAGCACAAACCGGGCAACTGTCGTAACTTACTAAAAATAGTAAATCCAAAAATATCCTTTAATGGAAATGCATGTCATACCCCTTTGAAGCTCTCTGAAAACCCAAAAAGATCCAGAGAACAAATTGCCAAACTCCTGCAAACAACCCCCTAAAAAACTCAAAAGGAGACCTCCTAGAAAATAGGAAACCCTAATTCTGCCTCCGACTAGCCTACGGGCCTTCGAAATAGGCTAACGGTCTCAAAATGAACTAGTGCTGAGAAGGGGACATTACAAAAATGAGTTGTTAAAGTGTTCAAAAGAATGGAAAGAGTTGTAAGCAAGAATTGAACAACAAAAGAAACTGAAACAATACAAAAACATAGAGTAGTTCATTTAGGAATCATGAAATTGATTTTTAATATATTAGCTGGGTGACTATTCTTC
This sequence comes from Sequoia sempervirens, assembly GCA_007258455.2. Taxonomy (NCBI): domain Eukaryota; kingdom Viridiplantae; phylum Streptophyta; class Pinopsida; order Cupressales; family Cupressaceae; genus Sequoia; species Sequoia sempervirens. Next base: position 7,500 of record VDFB02113605.1, read on the forward strand.
TAACCTTTTGAAGCCAATCTTTATATTTGGGTTTCCAATCATTCTTATGTATCCATGATTTGACTAGAATTGCATGTGACGGGCTTTGTTGAAGGACCAATGTCTTCTCTTTGTTTTCTTATGAGAGATTGGGTGCCAGATAGAGTGCTTTTTGTTTTACTAGAGAATAAGCAAGCAAGCATGAACACACACACACACACACACACACACACATAATGCTCAAATGAATGCCATCATTGATAATTGTTTATTTCTTCTCTAATGTAGCGTACTTTATAGAGGCTTTCTAATTCACTAGACTCTTTTTCATATTTGAATTGTTATACATGCTCGCTCGCAATTAGGTTTTGGACAGAGTCTTTGAGGAATTCTAATGATTTGAAGGCCAGTTAAGATGTAAAGTGATTTTTTAAAGTAGAAAAGCCTTGGACTCTGCCTTTTGTTATTTATGTGAAAACTACTTGCCATAATGAACCAAGTTAGAATGTATTCTTATAGAGGTCACAACTGGTCTGTTAGATTTTTTTTTTCTTAAAATCAAATTTTGAAAATTGAAATGCCAAGCTTGATTGTTTGATTGTTGATTGATGTTGGTTCTCTTATGACCTTAGGCCTCTTATTTTTCCAACCATCTGTTTTTGCATCTTGAAAGAACTGTCAGTTGGCAGACTCAAGTTTCTTTAGATCCATGTAGTCTATCTTACTAATGTTCCTAAATACTGGTCTTCCTCTTATTGGAGCAGGTATTGAGAAATAATGCCGATGGCTCAGAAAATGGATCATTGCTGTCGCTAATGAACCATACACAGACCGCCTTTGGTTTGAGATTACTTAAACACTGGGTATGCTTGGACTGTTTTGAACTTCTCATTATTCATTTCAAGTATTTTGATACTATTTACTACTCCTAACTTCTGCCATAAGGATAATTTTTAAAACCAGTGCTTGTAAGTTGCCTATTTCCATCCTTATCTTGATTTGTATATTAGGTCCTCTAACAAATTCTGTGTGTTACAGGTAACTCATCCTCTTTGTGATCAAAACACAATTGAAGCTCGTCTTGATGCAGTTTCTGAAATTGCAGAATCAATGGGTAGTTCTGGAGGGCTGCAACTTGAAGGTGCAATTTTAGGTAGTGGTAAAGGAGGTGGTTCCACTAGGTCAGCTAGGTGCAGTAGGATAGAAGGTGGATCCCAGGGTTTACTAGCATCTGTTTTAACCTCCTTGGGGAAGATGCCTGATATTGAGCGTGGAATAACTAGAATTTTTCACCGATCGGCTACTGCAGCTGAGGTATAGTGTCAAGGGTCTTTCTATGGACACCTAGAATTTTCTGCTTTTATTTGCTTTGGACATTTATGAACTGTTACAAGCTTATGATATTTGAAAGATTGGAAATGGACGATTCTAATTTTTTTAGTTTTAATGCTTTATTTAAGTTTAAATAAAAATGTTTTGTTGTTTCAGTTCTTTACTGTCATTTATTCACTCCTTACTGCCGCCAAACAACTTCAGCAGCTGGTTTGTGTTGATGACGATGAAGTCATAGCAGATGATCCTTCCCAAGGGCATCATAAACATATAGGATCACAGTTATTGAGACGATTAATTGCAGCAGCATCATCCTCTGTTGTTATTGAGAGTTCTACAAGACTTTTATCTTCCCTAAACAAAGATGCTGCAATGCAAGGGGATAAGCACAATCTTTTCATCTGTGCAGGCAACAAATTTTCTGAGGTATGAATTTATTATCTACCAATCACATCATTGGTCTTTTGGTATGTTAAAAATTTGTTGACGTGATTGTTAAGTCTACTTTGGAATTCGTGCTTTTGAATAGGTAGCAAAGTGTCGTGCAGCAGTTAGGGCAGCTGAGAAGATGTTAGATTCATTTCTTCCTGCCTTTCAAAAGCAGCTAAAATTTCCAAACTTAGAGTATTTGAGCGTGTCTGGAATTACTCACTTGATAGAGGTAATAACAAATCACTGTATCAAGTCTCTAATTTTTTAGTTCTTATAGCTTTAATATTTGTTCTGGTCACATGGAAACTAGATAAAAAATGAACATGCAATGTCATTAATGTTTTAATATCTTATTTGTTTTTGACATTTGTTTGCAAATTTATTATGAAAATATATGATGTTTCTTCAAATGATACAATATGGTGTGATGCATTTCTAAAGAAAGAAAGAAAGATGGATTGGGAAAAATCATGCCCCAAAAGCAGAGGTAGGACTAGGCATATGACTTGCAATGATACTGCCAAAACAAGTGATATGAAAGGCTTATGATGGGCAGAGATTTCCAAAATACCATGCCCAAAAAACTATGTTCACTCTCCCCTGCATGGATTCTAGGGAAGCCATGTGGTAGCTAGCTTTACTTGAACATTAGGACAGTATTAGGATGCCTACCTTAACCATCAAAGAGATCAGGCTAATTAATCCAGGCCAAAGAGTGCTCATCGTGCTTTGTATAATGAACTTGACCAAGCCTGAGGTGTGTCATTTAGTGAGCTGTTGACCTTCGATCCATTTACCATGTCCTGATATTAGCATTCCATAGCAATGGTCAGACTCTGCTGTGGAAAACTGACACCTTTTGGATTTATGTGGCTAGCAGAACAGTACCCATGTGAACGGGAATGGTTCTCTTGGGACCTTTGGGAGAGTCTTATGACAGATTTGAAGGTACCCTGCTACATGTTCTGCTCCAGTTGATAATAAACTCTAACGTGGTCAAACTCTATGGTTGCTTTTGATCCTTGGGACTGATTCTGCATGCACAAATCAGTGAGGATCAAGATTCGTATAATTAATGAAATCTGATCCAGTCAACCATTCACTGCTTAAACTTACACTACAAGATATTTGAAGATGATATAAAGTCTCAATTGTAAATAATAGTTGAGCTTTATCAAAATCTCTTGACCAATGATGGCTGTTTCCCAATATAGAAACTTTCCAAAACACTTAGGCTTTTGAAATGTGCTCAAAATGATCCACGCACAAGCATCCTTGGGTTGGGTTTGTGAAATATCCCCCTTAGTTTTCTTTTTGAAATTTTCCACACAACAATCCACCCGTTAAGGTTAGCCCAATAATCAAAACCAGCGGAAACTTTCCAAAACACTTAGGCTTTTGAAATAGTTGAGCTTTATCAAAATCTCTTTTCCAATGATGGCTGTTTCCCAATATAGAAACTTTCCAAAACACTTAGGCTTCTGAAATGTGCTCAAAATGATCCACGAACAAGCATCCTTGGGTTGGGTTTGTGAAACATCCCCCTTAGTTTTTTTTTTGAAATTTTCCACGCAACAATCCACCTGTTAAGGTTAGCCCAATAATCAAAACCAGCTGAAAGGGAACCCTCCACTCATCTGATCACCAAGATCTCGATGTGGGTGAGGTGAGAGCATTCGGTGCAAGGGGGATCGTTAGCAAATAACTGAAACTGAGATTACAATGCTAGAAATAAAAGTGCAGGTGGTCAACCGACCATGAATTCTGCTCTACCACTTATTCAGTGGGGGGAAATTATTACAATTATTTAAACTGAAAACTCAACCACTTATTCAACGGGAGTAAGCAAAACTGAAATGTAAAATACTCAACCTCTTATTCAGTGGGAGTATGAGATGCAAAATGAAATCTGTTGAAGGTAAAGAAGCTGATTCAGTACTGCTGAAACCAGCTATTACAATGTGCCTTTCACAATGATTTTTCAATGAAATCTGCTCCAACTTCAATACAATGTTCTCACAACACTCCTTATTACAATTATGAATTGAAACATCAAAGAAAGAGAGCATAAGATAGAAATAATCAGGTCTAATATGAAAAGACAGCAAACTGTAGTTCAGACCAGCAAGCTAATTACCATAATGCTCAATTCTCACATAAATCACATCCAATCACACCCAAACTGAAAGCACATGAATAATTGATGATAGGCGTCCAAAACAACCAAGAAAGACCCACTAAAATCTAACACAAAGAAAGGCACGAATTCCAATGCCTGGCTGCAAGAGGTACGGCCTAGGGAAGAGGTCGACCTAGCTTATAAATTCAACCACTTCATTAAAATTTCTGAAACTTGGAGGAGAGGGTCTCCCAAAGCATAGGAACACATATATGAAATACCCATAACCAACAAAAATCCCTCCAAGGAGTTATGAATGAAAACAACCTACAACCATATTTGAACCAGCAACCTGTAAACAGAAATATTCATCAAAACTTCAAACAATGATGCTCAATCTGCACTCTTTGGATGAGAAGTAGTCTCAAATCTAGCTAGGTGTTATCATTCAAATACAAAATTGAATCCTTGCTAGGAGGTATGCATTCCTCGAAGCCATAAGCCTGAAACCAATTCGGCAACAATTCGATATGATAAGCAGTGGATACCAGCTGAATGAGCAATGGCCTGCTTAAATAGAGTTTGAGGTGACTCTTCAACTTCCAACATTTCCCTCCAAAAGAGATGCCCAATCCTCAATTGAAATATTTTAATTTTTAAAACATTTATCTCCCCTTCATTTAGGCATCCAAATCCCAAGAGAGGATATTAACCTTAGGAATATTAAAATTACCTCTTAATGAGGCGTCCACCCTCAAGGCCCCATTTTAAAACAACTTTAAGTTATAACGCTAGGCCAAGGGGGCCAATATGAAAATAAAACATTAATGACTTAAAATAATTCATTTTTCCAAAAATGCACCTCAGAAAGCCAAATCCAAAAAATACTCAATTGCCCTGCTTGAAGTAGAAAGTACACTGAATTGCTACCAACCAGAGCACTACCAGAAATAGAACTTACTAAAAATAGTAAATTCAGAAAAGTTATCTATTGCATTTGCATGTCATATCATTGTGAAGCGCTCTGAAAACCCAGAAAGAAACCGCAAACCAAATTCCAAAACTCCAACATGCAAACCCCTGAAAATGCCAAAAATCTCCAAACAACTGGAAACCCTAATTTTACCTCCGATGAGCCTATGGGCCTTTGGAATAGGCTGACGGTCACTGCATGACTTACTGCTGAGAAGGGGACATTACAGTCCGCCTTCCTCGAGAATGCTTGTCCTCAAGCAATTGCAAGTCTGGATGCTGCAAAATTTGTTCACCTTCCCACGTTGCATCCTCAATTGGCAAGTTCCTCCATTTCACCAAGTACTCTTTGATTGTTCTTCTCTTCAAAGAGCTCTCCCTAGTGTAAATGATCTCCTCAGGAATCAACACCAATTGTCCTTCGTCCAATGGAGGTAACTCTGAAGTAGCAACCACATTGTGCCCGAGCGCCTTCTTGAGGCGTGACACATGAAAAACATTGTGTGCCTTGCTACTAGCTAGAAGCTCCAACTCATATGCCACTTCACCAATCCTTTTGATGACTCTGAATGGGCCATAGAAACGTGGTTTGAGCTTTTTCTGCACCACTCATCTTGAGAGAAGGCTGTTTGTAGGGTTGAAGCCTCAAATAAACCATATCTCCCACTTCAAATGAATGCTCAACATGTTGCTGGTCAGCTTACATCTTTTGCTGATTCTGAGCATGGTGGAGGTTGTCCTTCAATGATCTCAAGATGTCTTGACTTTGCTGCAACATATCCTTCGCTTGAGCAGCTCTACTATCACCAAACACCAAATCTACGAAGCTAGGAGCTTCATAACCATAAAAAGCCATGAAAGGAGACATCTCAATTGACATGTGACAGGGAGAGTTATATCAATACTCTCCCAAATGAAGCCATTTCACCCATGCTCTTTGCTGCCCTGAAACATAATTTTTGAGGTAGCCTTCCAACCATTTGTTCACAATCTTCAATTGACTATCTGTTTGTGGGTGATAACTAGTGCTTGGAGTGAGCACTGTGCCACTCAATTTGAAAATCTCTTGCCAAAAAGCATTGAGGAACTTGTTGTCCCTATCACTGACAATATTTTGAGGCAATCCATGCAAACGAAACACTTTTCTGAAGAACAACTTCGCCACTTGAGCTACTATAAATGAACTTGTAATAGCAAAGAAGTGAGAAAACTTGGTCAATCTATCCACCATAACATAGATGCAATCTCTCCCTTGCATCTTTGGCAGCCCCGTGATGAAATCCATCGCAATACTTTCCTATTTCTGATTAGGAATGGGTAGAGGCTGCAACAAACTAGTTGGAAAAGAATGCTTATTTTTATTCATTTGACATGCTGGACACTCCCTTATGTAATGCAAGACTTCTTCCTTCATCCCTTTCCATGAAAATCTTTCACGGATCTGCTTGTAACTCTTGAAATATCCTTGATGACCAGCAAGAGAAATGTCATGAAAGGACTGCAAAATCTTCTTCTTAAGCTTAGATTCTGGCACTAAGAAGATTATTCCCTTATATTGAATCAATCCATTGAAATATGCTAACCAATTTTTTCAATGAAGTAACACAACATAACCAGCAATAGTTGATTGGATTAGCGTTAGTATTAAACTGAAAACTGAACTTGAATTGAAGAACTACTCAACGTCAAGAATGTGCACTCAAGATCCCACTGAGGGCGAGGTGCTAACATATGACGGAGTGTTAAAGATTGAAATTATGAAATGATAGGCGGATAACCAGCCATGACAACAATTCCACACTACCACCAAACAGTGGGGGGAAAAGATTACAATAAGAACAATTCATCCGCTGCGGCGGGCATCCACGGACTGTGGGGATTCACCACTTTGAGTGGGTACAAGAGTTACAAAACAATTTAACCACACTGGCGGTAAACCATCCAGGGGACTTTAATGAGAGTTTAATCAAATAGTTGCAGCAATAATAATGGTTAGATTAGTACTACTAATCAGAACCTTACAAATTCAACATGACTGCAAATACATGAATTACAATGATAGAGAAATGAGATAAGGAGATAAGAATGAATTCTAACAATGTTCTTTGCTTTCCAATGACTGAAAAATGATGAAAACTGGAAACTGATAAATCTGATGTAAAATCCTGAGTTCTGGAAATTTATAACAGCAAACTGGAAAACAGTAAAATACTCATAACTCACTCATTTCACCTCCGAATTGACTGAAATTTGTTGCAAAGGACTCTCAGAAGATAGGCGACCAAACCAGGAGGAAGAAACAGCAGCAAATCACGTCTTTTAATTTCTGGCACAATTCCCAATGCAACTGAAAAAGTACGGCCTCCTTGAGAAATCGATTTTGCAAGTATAAAATAAATACTTGGAATTAAATTCCAATACTTTGTGGAAAGTGGCGCCTTCAGTCAACAAATGGATGGCCAAAGTACCCAGAACAAAATAAAATTCACTCCAAAAGATATGAACAAAACTCAGCTTCAGCTGTAGCAAAAACCAGGAACTCAAAACTGTGAAATACTCCAAAATTCATTAATCTTTGATGCACAATCTGCTAGTCTGATGTTGAGAAGCAGCAATGTAGCCAACTAGGTGTTATATTGCAAACACGAAATTGGATGAAAGGCTAGGAGGTAGACACCCTCGAAGCAATATGTCAATTGTCATTTCGACAGCATAACTTTAGCATAATTTTCATGGATGGATTGCTGGAGCAAAGACCTTCAATAAATAAGAGCTCACAAACTCTTCAAATGCCTGAGAAGCAGACCAAAAGACACAGGAGACCCTTCAATTACCAAAAACCATTCAGCTTCTCAAGGTGGCGTCCCAAAAGGCCTCAAAGAAAAACACTTTATTCAAATAATATAAAAGTGGCGTCCACTTTCAAGAAGAGAAAATATTTGAATAAAGAATAAATAAACTTATGATGAAGGCGTACCCTTCATGGCCCCACATTAAAAACAACTTAAGTTATCTCCTTAGGCCAAGGTGGGGGTCAACAGTGAATTAAAACATAATGCCTTTAATTAAATAATTTTCGCCAAATAAAGCTTTCTGAAGACCAAGCCAAAATATAACAACTGCTCCAACTGCAAGGAACTAAGAATAGACAACTGCAACTGCCACAACTAGCATTTACTAAAAATAGTAAATAACATGAAATGCCACAAAACTCCAAGCCAAGAAACCCTAATTTTCACCTCATTCCAGTCTACGGGTTCCGAAATAGACTGATGAACTGCAAGGCTAATCACTGATGAGAAGGGGACATTACATCCATCAACCAATTGGTATCTTTCATCTTGCCAATGACCTTCTACAATGCTGGTTGCAAACTAATTTTTTGCATAATCAGCAGCAATTAGCTCCCTCCAATCTGCAGTAAGCTCAATCAAGGAATTCAAATGACGTCTTCTGGAAAGAGCATCAACCACTATGTTGTTTCTTCCTTTGATGTACTCAATATCAAAGTTGTAAGCTTGAAGCTTACTCACCCACTTCTGCTGCCTTTCATTCAAATCTTTCTGATGCATGAAGTGCTTAAGACTGTTATGATTAGTCTTCACCATGAACTTACTTCCCACCAAGTATTGTCTGAACTTGGCCAATGCGTGCATGATTGCAAGCATCTCTTTATCATAGATTGAATATGTTCTTTCAATTCCTCTTAACTTTCTGCTCTCGAAGGCAATGGGATGTTTTTCTTGCATGAGAAAAACTCCTCCTAAGGCATCGCATTGCAATTCAAAAGGCTTAGAGAAATCGCGTAGAGCCAACACTGGACACGAGTTTGAATTTATCAAATACTTCTTGTGCTTTATACGTCCATTGAAAGGCTCCTTTCTTTGTAAGATCAGTGAGAGGGGCTGCCATTTGAGAATACCCCTTCACAAACCTTCAGTAAAGCCACTCAACCCCAAAAATCCTTCAATTGTGACACATTCTTTGGAGGTGGCCATTCAAGGATGGCTTTTATCTTCTCTGGATCAACTTTGACACCCTTAGAGCTGATAATGTGACCAAGATAAAGCAGCTCCGTCATCCTGAACTCACATTTTGATTCTTTTGCAAACAAACATTCTGCCTCCAAAATACTAAGCACTTCCTCCAAGTGCTTGAGGTGCTCTTCTCATGACTTGCTGTAGATGAGGATATTGTTGAAGAAGATGAACACAAACTTCCTCAACTGTTGCCTAAAGATTTGGTTCATGCAGGACTGGACTGTTGCAGGGGCATTTGTCAAACCGACTAGTATGACAAGGAATTCAAAATGCCCAAAATGACATCTAAAGGCGGTCTTCTCAATATTCGCCTCCCTTATCCTTATCTGATAATAGTCTGATCTGAGATCAATCTTTGAAAAGTACATGGCTCCATGAAGCTCATCAATAAGCTCGTCTATCCTAGGGATAGGATACTGGTTCTTAATGGTTTTCTGATTCAATGCACGGTAGTCCACACACATGCGCATTGTACCATCTTTCTTTTTGACCAGCACCACAGCTGAAGCGAAGGGGCTCTTGCTTGGGCGAATGTGGCCCATATCCAAGAGTTCTTTGATAGCTTTCTCAATCTCGTTCTTCTAATTTTTGGATAGCGGTATGGAGTTGTGATAACCGGTTTTGCTCCTTCTTCAAGCTCTATTACATGCTCACAACCTCTTTCAGGAGGTCTCCTAGGTGATATACTCCCAAAGACTTTGCTCTTCTTAGTAACCAAAGCTTGAATATTTGGATGATAGTGCCTTTTATCCTCCACCGGATTAGTTGGTAAAATCAAACATTTTGTTGCCCACTCATCTTGATCATGGCGGATCAGCATTTCCATTCTCTTGAAAGACACTATTCGAGGGCCTCCATTTGACATCCCTCTCAAAACTACCTTCTTGCCATCAGATTGGAACTTCAACTCCATTGTTTGCAAGTTCAATGAGATCTCACCAAGAGATCGCAGCCACTGTATACCTAGCACAACATTGGTATTTCAATGCCAACTACATAAAAACCATCTTTTACTTCATAGTTCCTCAACTGCATGGAGAGGTTGGGAATCTTCCTAGTGCAAGACATTGTGAAGCCATCGGCCACCATCACCTTGAAGTCTTCAAACTCTTCTATCTTCAAACCTCTCTTAGCCATCAAACCTTCATCTATGAAGTTGTGAGTTGCTCCATTATCAATGAGAGCAACAATGTGTTGTGATCCAATCACTCCACACACCCGAAAATACTCAATCTTTTGAAAGCTTGAGAGCTGCGCCAAAACTCTCCCTCCTCCAATGACTTTTGGGCCTTCTTCTCTTTCACTACTTGCTGATTCATACTATTGATCAAACATATCAGATTCTGATCCAGATTCCGATTATCCTTCCATATGATGTGCCTTGCCCTTTCCATAGCATTTGTGACCCTTAGACCAAGGCTCATGGCAAGTATAGCAAACTCCATCCTTTCTTAATTGCTCTCGGAGCTCTTCAGACATCTTCAAAGGAAACTTCTTGGGCTGACTTGATGAATGCTTGCTTCTTATGACTAAAGGATTTGGACTGAGATTTTGGCTTTGGGGCAGCCAACTCCATGCTCCTTGAATTCTTGATTGCTTCATTAAGAGTTGGTGGATCAAAGGCTTTGACCCAACCCTTCAATGGCTCCATCAATGTTTCAGTAAATAACACAACAAGCCTCCTTTAAGTAATGTTGGGCACCATTACTGACAATCTTTGGAATTCCACAACATATGCATCAAGTGAACCATGTTGCTTCAGCTGTGCCAATTCACAAAATCTTACTTTTGGATCCTTGGTATCAAATCTTTCTATCAACCTGTTGGTGAATTCTTCATAGGTTTGGATGAGGTTGTGGCCAAGAGTGACCAAACCGTGGTACCACCATACGTGAGCAGCTCCATCCAAATGTAAGGTGGCGAATTTGATGGCATCCTCTTCAGGCATCGGTCTAAGAGAAAGATAGTCGTCAAGCTTTTGCATCCATGACCTTGCCATACACTTATCACTCCCATCAAAATGGGCCAAGGTCACCTTTCCAAGAGCTTGATGATAATCTCTTCTAGGACCCACATGAGCACGGTATTCAGCTCTTTCGCCACTCCTATTTCTTTGGTTCATGAATTGATCAAAGGTCCATTGGTCTGTGATCTCAGGGGGTAATGAAGCATACTCCCTGTAGGCTTGTCTTGCATCATCCACCAAAGGTACTCCAGTCTCTACTAGTGGTTCCTCCCTTTGAGTGAAGGTAGGGAAAAGAGGTCTAGAGGCTGATCCTCTAGTGGATGCAACATGTTGGCCAATAGTTCTATCTCTTCCATTGGTTTCCGAACCACTATTCTCTTCAACATGATTTTGTTGAGGTTGGGGCTGATTTTGAGTCGCCTGCTGATCCAATTTTGTTAACAAGCGTGACATCATATCCAACATATTATCAAGCTTCCTTTCAGCTCTAGCTTCTCTTTCCTCCATTGAAAGTCTAGGACCTTCTGACATGGTTTCAATTGCTTTACCGGTATCTCTCAAGCCCTCTGAAAATGTCTCTGCCTCTAGAACTGGTGGATTCTGATACCGAGTTCTTGCTTGACCTATGGTGTAGTATCTGACTTCTCTGTCACTTATCTAACAACTAAATTCCATTTGTCACAGGATGGTAGGATCTTGGGCTCTGATACCATTGAAATGTCCCCCTTAGTTTTTTTTTGAAATTTTCCACACAACAATGCACCTGTTAAGGTTAGCCCAATAATCAAAACCAGTTGAAAGGGAACCCTCCACTTATTTGATCACCAAGATCCCGATGTGGGTGAGGTGAGAGCATTCGGTGCAAGAGGATTGTTAGCAAATAATTGAAATTGAAATTACAATGCTGGAAATAAAAGTGTAGGTGGTGAACCGACCATGAATTCCGCTCTTACCACTTATTCAGTGGGGGGGAAATTATTACAATTATTTAAACTGAAAACTCAGCCACTTATTCAGCAGGAGTAAGCAAAACTGAAATTTAAAATACTCAACCACTTATTCAGCGGGAGTATGAGATACAAAATGAAATATGTTGAAGGTAAAGAGGCTAATTCAGTACTACTGAAACCAGCTATTACAATGTGACTTTTACAATGATTTTTCAATGAAATTTGCTCCAACTTCAATACAATGTTCTCACAACACTCCTCATTACAATTATGAATTGAAACATCAAAGAAATAGAGCATAAGATAGAAATAATCAGGTCTAATATGAAAAGACAGCAAACTGTAGTTCAGACCAGCAAGCTATGCAATTACCATAATGCTCAAATCTCACATAAATCACCTCCAATCACACCCAAACTGAAAGCACATGAATAACTAATGATAGGCGTCCAAAACAACCAAGAAAGACCCACTACAATCTAACACAAAGTAAGGCACGAATTCCAATGCTTGGCTGCAAGAGGTACGGCCTAGGGAAGAGGTTGACCTAGCTTATAAATTCAGCCACTTCATTAAAATTTCTGAAACTTGGAGGAGAGGGACGCCCAAAGCATAGGAACACATATGTAAAATACCCATAACCAGCAAAAATCTCTCCAAGGAGTTATGAATGAAAACAACCTACAGCCATATATGAACCAGCAACTTGTAAACAAAAATTTTCATCAAAACTTCAAACAATGATGCTCAATCTGCACTTTCTGGATGAGAAGTAGTCTCAAATCCAGCTAGGTGTTATCTTTCAAACACGAAACTGAATCCTTGCTAGGAGGTATGCATTCCTCGAAGCCATAAGCTTGAAACCAATTCGGTAGCAATTCGATATGATAAGCAATGGATACCAAATGAATGAGCAATGGCTTGCTTAAATAGAGTTTGAGGTGACTCTTCAGCTTCCAACATTTCCCTCCAAAAGGGACGTCTAAACCTCAATTGAAATATTTTAAATTTTAAAACATTTATCTCCCCTTCATTTAGGTGTCCAAATCCCAAGAGAGGATATTAACCTTAGAAATATTAAAATTACCTCTTAATGAGGCGTCCACCTTCAAGGGCCCCATTTTAAAACAACTTTAAGTCATAACGCTAGGCCAAGGGGGCCAATATGAAATAAAACATTAATAACTTAAAATAATTCATTTCTCCAAAAATGCACTTCAGAAAGCCAAATCCAAAAATACTCAACTGCCCTGCCTGAAGTAGAAAGCACACTGAACTATTGCCAACCGGAGCACTGCCAAAAATAGAACTTACTAAAAATAGTAAATTCAAAAAAGTTGCCCATTGCATTTGCATGTCATATCATTGTGAAGCTCTTTGAAAACCCAGAAAGAAACCGCAAACCAAATTCCAAAACTCCAACATGCAAACCCCTGAAAATGCCAAAAGCCTCCAAACATTTGGAAACCCTAATTTTACCTCTGATGAGCCTACGGGTCTCTGGAATAGGCTGATGACCACTGCACCACTTACTGCTGAGAAGGGGACATTACAGTTTGCACCTCTCGTAGGCATTTGTACCTTTCACAGCTTACTCCGCAGTATTTGTAGCTTCCGTTACAAAATAAGCAAGAAAATACTCTTCTGACTTGGCCGCCTGTAAATTTTGCACCTCATGTGAATAAAAATGCAAATTGTGCCATCAGCATGTTGGGTCCTTCAAGCACTTCACTTTCTCAGTCCAGTAATGGCTAAGGAAGTTGAAACGGTTAGAATATGAATAGTCTCTGTAAACATGTGTTCTTTTAAATTATTTATTGCATTATTTTTCCATGGTTTCCTCAGTTCAAAGACAGTCAGATGCAAAGACACACACACACATACCATTTTTGTAACAAATTATCAATGCTAAAACAATCATTTGCAAGATTCATCCCATGAGACATGATTTTTTATTTTCTGGTGTCTTCTTTATTATGAAGCTTGTGGGAGATACCATTGTTTATACAAAGATTCTGGTAGTTCTCTATTGACTTTCTCCAGTTACCTTGATCAGAGATGCTTGGCCCCTTTTCTTCACGAGGTCACCTTTTTTAGGCATAGATCTGTTTGTGGAGGTCCAAGAACCAGATTGATTATTTCTTTCAATCTGTCACAGATGTTGGAGTCGATAAAAGCTCTTTGGATACTATTGGTTCACTTACAAATGCAGACACGTCGGTGAGCCATTGTTTGTTCTTGTGGTCTCTGAAGCTCTCATTCTAATGGTTGTGACACTATCTCTTCTTGACACTATGCAGAATTCATTTCTTACTAAGATTGTCCAACATGACCCCCCTTTAGCCTTGGACTTTCCATGATGAGCATTCTTAGGATCTACATTGGTACTCCTACTGTGATTGATGATAATATCATTTACTCCTCCAATACATCTCAAAAGATTGACACTTGAGGATTTTCGTTCCTTGCATGGGTGGTCTTCATTTGCTTCCACTGCTTTGCAAGGTTTTCCCTTGCACATCTATTACACTTGTACTGGTTTGGCTGTTACCATTTTTAAGGTTAACCCTTGTGTGTCTATTTCTTTGTTTTTGTTACTTTTCTTGTTTTATTGTATTTGCTTTGAGTCGAAGGTCCCTTTTGCCCTAGTTCTTTGCTATCGTACCTGATTTACATTCCAGTCCCTTTGTTCTATTCGTGGTCATTCTTGGATGTTAATATAATTTCTTCTTTGTTTCTAACTCCCGCATGTATCATAAGATCATATCCTATTCAAGACGTATAGGAGAACTTCACTTTTCATCTATCATGTCTATTGAATATGTAATGGTGCTTCCACATTTTGTTTATTCATTTCCATCGCATGTTCAACATGATTGATTAAGTAGATCCACCTCTTAGTTTGTAGATTGTCCTCTATGTAATTACAAGGTTCGGCATGGATCCTAAATGTTCATTTTGCCTATAGCCAAGCTACCTGAGCTTTGGGAAAGTATCAAAAAACTGTGTTTAGCAGGCTTAGATCTGCCACAATAGCATCAAGAGGCCTGGAAACGTAAGGTGGACCAGTTTTGTCCTCAAGGCTAAGCCATTACGATTTAAATACCATGCAAAATATTTTCTTGGAGAAAATTCTAGGATTGGATTGGCAAACCCAAGGGAGACAATGGAGCTCAAATGATTTGTGGCAAGTTTTTTGAGATGAGACAAGGAGTGTGGGTTTTCCACAGACCCAAGGGTCCTAGAAAAGAAATGCTAAGTTTTGTTATACTTGAAAAATGCCAGCCATGGATGTCTCAATTGCTCTAAAGTCACAGCCTTTAAAGGGGCTTGACAAACAAATTACCCAATTTGCAATGGGTTCATTTATGGGCTGGGCCATATGTATGGTGCAACCAGCGGGTAAGGAAACCTCAAAATTCACAATATGTTTGGATAAAGATGCCACAATAGCAATCTGATACAAGGAAATGAGGGCCTACAGGACCTCAGAGCTCTCTAGAGCTTGCTCCTATTCCTTATTTCAAATATTTGAAAAGATGCAACCTTAATGCTAAGTAGAACTCCCAAGAATCTTAAAAGAGTGACCCACAGATTGAAGATTAATGCATATTGTGATTTCTACATGGAACTGCACTCACAGCATCCTTAAGTGGGATTTGACCCTTTCCAAGATAATGCACTGATCCTCTCACATAAATTGAGCGACCCTGCTTTGGCTCTTTAAAAAAATGTCGATCTTTAAAATTTTCTTTCTTTATTCTTTAATATTATTTTTCTAACAGAATTTGTTTTTTGCAGCTTCCATCTACTAGAAGAGTACCCTCCAATTGGATCAAAGTTGGCAGCACTAAAAAAACAAATCGATATCATCCTCCTGAAGTTCTAGAAGCTCTAGACAAGCTGGCTGTTGCAAAAGAGGAATTGACTGTTGCATGCTCAAGGGCCTGGGATGATTTTCTTGCAGAATTTGCAGTCCAGTTCATGAATTTTCGTGCTGCTGTGCAAGCTCTGGCTGCTTTAGATTGTCTTCATTCTCTTGCTATTCTAACACATAATCAGGTACCTGCTCAGACAGTCAAAGTCACTAACCTGCAATGTTATTGATTCAGTAAAGGAACTTTGGTTGATGTTTTTGAACTTGAGTCTGTTTCAGATTGCATTTGTGTTTAGTGCTGACTGTATTTCTCTCCATGTTCCACCTAGGGGTATGTGCGACCAGTCTTTGTTGAAGATAGTGAAATACCTCAATTATCTATTCATGCTGGTCGGCATCCTGTATGTTCTTTGTTATAATTGATTATATAAGAATACAGAAAAAATTACATCTTAATTATTTGAAGCTAATAGGAAATAGACAATTATGGTTAGTTCTGATAAGCGGCTCAACTCATTACAGGTATTAGAGTCAACTCTACAGGATAGTTTTGTACCAAATGATACCTTTTTATATGGCAGCAGTGAGCGTTGCCAAATCATAACTGGACCAAACATGGGTGGAAAAAGTTGTTATATACGTCAAGTGGCTCTAATTGTAATCATGGCTCAGGTATAATGATTTAAACTTTAGTCCCCTTTAAAGATATGAATCTGCATTTCTATTTTGGTGAGGGCATAGATATGATTTTCCATGATATAGTCAACAATATGATAACTTTGGATAAATGTGCAATGGTCCCATTACCATACATGGAAAAGAAACTGAATTTCAATTCAGTCAAACATTTCTGAAACATGACAATACAGGGAAAAGAAGTTCCTGGTATAGAAGTTAAGCTTTATTCATATCTAGTTTTATTAACATAATTATATTTTTGGATTGGAACAGTAATGATGCTGTCCAGCAGTTGCCTTCCTTTTTAAAGGTCATTTATTTTCACCAATGATTCATTATATATGGGAGGAGAGTCTGGATTAGTAGGTAGCGTTGCATTGTGAAATTGGAGGAAAGTGTTCTGGAATTCAAGGGTGTCTTTTTCAGGAACAAGGACAATGGTTGTGAAATTAGGTTCTGACTATAGCTTATTTGTATGCCTAAATTTTTCCACCATTCTCAGGTCTTTCTTGATAATTGACCAAGTTAGTTGGTAGGTTTGAGTAGAGAACCCTGAAGCTTTTTTAGTATTCTGCATTTCTGGAATTAACTGCCCTTGCTTTTGTTGTATACTCTAGCGAGCATACGTCTTGTAATTTCATTCTCCATAATTTCCTTCATTAATTCTCTGTTCCGGTTGTCTGTTATAGTCTTTGATATGCATCTTGGAATGTTTTATTGGATTATTTATTTGATTATTAATTTCCTTTCATGTATTTCTCGGATGGTCCTCTCAGCTCCTTCCTTTAAGGAGACCATCACTAGAGCTGCTGGATGGGACATCTACAAATAGTACATGCAGGTCATCTAGACCTCCTCTCCTATGCCACAAAGCTTGAAGTTGCATTTTATGCTAAGCATTTCTTGTAGGTGGAGGATGGTATATTATGCCATGCTCACTATCTTCAATGTCACGGGTCACATGGCCCAAAGTTTCCTCTTGGCCACTTGAGGGTGTGCTCTCACTAGCTATAGGTCAAGATGGACTATCATATTCCTCGCCCTAATCAGATTCGCTCTCTTTGCTCCCTCTAGGAGGTGGAGACCGAGGAGCATTTCATCTTCAAATGTTCCATTTACTATGAGATTCTAGGAGATATTACTACCTCTATAGGGATTTAGGCAACTATCTCTCGACTTTCTTCAAATATCTGGATCAATGGTGTTCGGCTCTTTATCTTTGGGAGACCATCACCCTTCAATGTATATACTTATATGAGGCATCTCAAGATTCTAGAGCCTCAAAGTTGATCATCTC
>VDFB02113606.1:0-20143 GCA_007258455.2 Sequoia sempervirens
ATTTCTCTATTTTCATTTGTCAAAACTGTCTTAGCCGCGTACTTGAACATAATAGGAAGTTTTCGGGTTTAAATATTTCTCTCTGTTTCCTCTAGCAATCTGTGTCAGCCACAACACTTGATAATAATAGGAAGTTTAAAGGCTAAATAACCTCCCTATTCTTTTGGCGTCGCTTGCCAATTGCATTTGCTGGAAAGTTTCTTAAGCCTTATAACAAATCCCTGTTGTGCATAGTCTGCAATCATTTCATTTCACGAGATGACTTTACTTCGAGGCATTTTGCCAAACAGTTCACGTGCCTTGTCTTTGTACCGCAGTTTGCATACATTTTTACCAGGGTAGTTATATTTACCTATTTAATACTGTGATGCATAGGACACACATGTGCATGTAGCCACAATCACACCGACACGTATTTACACCCCTGTGCACCAGCTATGCATGCGCTATAATATGAGAAGCATATGGCTGTATATAAGTGACCGATCTGCATTTAATTATTAGTGAATTTCAGTTCTAATGTTTCAACTTACATGCCAAGCGATTGTATTAGAGATGTGTCGTTTTCCATCTATATAAATAGATATTCATATTCATAAGACAGCATTAGTGGATGGTTGGTTCTGAGTAATAGGAATTGTGTACATACATTTATATATATTGGATTGTATAGTGCGTATAGCTGTGTTTGTCCATTTATTAGAATTAAAGTTTGGAGCTCTCTTTCATTTGTATTTTTAAATGAACGTTACTTTATATTTGATATATTTTAGTTAATAAATAAATGTGTATATATTATGACCTAGAGAAATAAGAATGTGGTTCCAATAGAATTCTAAATTATCTTGTAAGTTACTGTATGCAGTAATCTATTTTTTTGTTAAAGTATATTTTAAAATTAGAATTATTTAAAATTTGATTTATTTTCAATGTATTTAAAACTAGAATTATTCTCAAATACAAGCGCGTTTAAACATTAAATTAGAAGTTTATGTAACAATTAAAGTTAGTTACAAATATGACCAATAGAATGTAATCGATGGTTATCATTCCTTAGGAATAATACCTTACTTTTATACATGCATTTAAAAGGGATATTAGTGAATGAAGTGCAGTTGAGATATTAGTATCAAAGCCCTTTAATAGTTGATATTTATCTTTTGGATTAATATAGCATAATAGTAGTTAGTTGATTTAGTGGATTCAATGGTTGTTTGTAACTTACATGTTTGTAAAGGTAAGATTTAAGAGTCGTTACCTCTAGTTTATACCCACAATGTTTTAAAATCCAAAGGGCGAGAATTCTAACAAGGTTTCCAAATGATAGATGTATTCTTAAAAGTTATAGGGGGCAAGGTTATATTTTCATTCATAGATTTATAGAAAACTTATACTAGGTCAAGTCCTTGCATACTCTTGTGAAGGCTGTTTTGGTCAAGAATTAAGTGTTATTTTGGAATTGTAGAGTATCGTGTCATGGGTGGTTGTACTGAACTTTTATGGAATTGTGTATCCTTGGCCATGATTAAGTATTATAGTAAACACTATTTGACTTCATAAACTTGAATCAACGAAATAAATTATTCCTTGAATTGAGTGTTATCATGTAAATAAGTTTTAAAATTGTCCCTTGAACTGAGTTTTCATTCTTAATTATTTCTTTTGGATTGTTGGTTAGTCTTTATATCAATCTGAGTTTCTATTAAATGAGGTTCTTATATGGATAGTTATTTAGAACCTTGAGATTGTAATTGTTTTGTTATTGAGTAGGTTGGTTTTTTTATTTGGGAATGTAAATGGATTATTGTTGTCATTGTCATGTTGCTGATTTTTATGAAGGTGATTTACGTACCACTATAAGGGATTCTTGTGAGGAGAAAATTGAGGTCTCCCGTGGAATGCCTAATTGGTGGCTTTTGGATGTTCAGTGATTTTTTGTTGAATTAAAGGTTGATTTTCATCTATGATTCCTTTTGAGGTGACACCATTGTTGATATATGGATTGTATTTGTGTTTTAGAGTTGATTGATTTGTGGATGGGGTTTGATGAAACTTTCTTTGTGTGGCTTTTGGAGTTAATCTCATATTTGAGGGAAATGTTATCCTTGTGTTGGATTATTGAGGAAAAACTTGTGTTGCTTCATTTTACCCTTGTTTGTGGGTTTTCATTCTTTTGGCTTCTAGAGGCTTGAGGATGACTTCATTGATGTTCTCTCTTTATGTGCCCTTGATGTGGCAGGTGTTTTGATTTCATGACTTTAAAAGGGTTGTACGAGAATTGTTGAGACTCTGATTTTGTACTTGTTAGCGAGATGGGTAATGCCTTGCATGCTTTTATGTTGTGATTCTTTGTTCAAATTATGATGGTACAACCCCTGGTTATTTTTGGTTTGAGATTGTTGGGTCTCTAGGGAGAGTGGCTCCTCGTGGGGGCCGGCACCCCGTTTAAGGGGAAGGGCACAGGATAACCCACGAAAGTAGGACCGAGGAAACTCCAATAATTAACTTAGGTGGGCTGGGTAGTAATATCACTACAAGATTTTAAAAATGGATGCCTCGGTTTTCATTAGTGCTTCCGCTAGTACTAATGGAAGGTCAGAGGAAGGTCGTGCGGGTTGGCAAGGTTGGGTGACCTTCATCTCTCATGTGAGAGGTTTACGGTCTTCGCATGAGTCACCCTATGGACCGGTGTGTGCTCCACTTTGGGAGGTGTGGAAGAGCAATACTGTGATAGCCCATGTGGTGGACTATGATGACACTCTCCCTAGTTGCCTGTGTGTTTTACTTTATTGTGTTCCTCCGGAAGTATGTTATGAAGTTGGTTTAGATTGTGGTTGAAATGGACTTATATTGATTTATGGAGTATTGCCTTGATACATCTTTGGTGTACTTTATGGTCTTGTATGATTTCATTGATAATTGACTTGTGACCTTGTACTTTTATGGTACTATGATATGATTTTATTGTATTGTTTAATTGCAATTGTATCATGTTTATTAATTCAGTTTGGTTTGGAAGTGTTTCATAATCATCTTTTGGTTACTTGTTTACTGGTCATTGCTTTATGTGATTAGATTTATGACTTTAAGTTATTATGTTTACTTTTGGATGTGGTTGTTTATGTCATTGTAATTCCTTGAGTGTTATGATACTCTTTGTGGCTGTGATGCTGAGTCTCGTGGTTCCCCTCGCTTGGCTGCCTTGGCTGAGGTCTCTCTTGTCGCCCCTTTAGCACCTGGGTGGTGGGTCTCTGCACTCACGTGGCTCCGTGGGAACGCAAGCAAGCAACTCCGCCTGGGTCCCCAGCCAAGGATCTAGAGGTGCGGATTGGTGCTGTTGCAGCGACTCCAGAGTTGTATTTGTTTTGGGAGCCAGTTATGATACTTTGTATTCATCTGTTTATTTGTATCATGTTATCTTGTGTATGGTTTTCCATTTATGTTTGGAAACACTATTGTATCATTGTATCTCTAGAACATTGTACTGTAATGTAATGTCAAACTCGGTGTGGATATTGGCCATGGCAGTTGTTATTCATTGTGTTAAGTTAATCATGCATATGTTGTATTTATGTACTCAGATGGTTCCTTATCAATGATTTTCATGTATATGTTATATTTGTTAATGTTTAATTTGTTTTGGATTATATCTTTGGATTTTATTCTTTATTGTCGTTGTGTGGATCTCGGGCCCCCTGTAATGACCTCTGCACCCTATGGACAAGGTGTTATTGAATCGCTAAATGAAATTCAAGGTCATGACTTAATGTGTAATTACATGTATATTATGTTATCTTTAAAAAAAAAAAAAAAATTGCGTTGATTATTGTTTATTTTGTCCTTTGGGGTTCACACCTACGGCATTACGCATACAATGTTTCCAACATCGAAGACAAAACCGTGGTTAAGTAAACACTCTAATTGGCATGCTATCCACCATGAATCTATAGTTTTATGTGATTCAGATTCAATCATATCAAAACAATAAAATAACAGCATATAACCATTAACAAATTCCTTTCATTAATGATCAAAGAGGGAAACATAGAAGATGTTTTGAGCAGTCCACAATACACCATAGAAGTGAAAGCCTTTGGTGGGATCATAACATAAGTAAATTTTTTTCTCTATGTCATCTTTACCACAAACTCAAAAGAAGAAAAATGCAATATAATTCATCTTAAATAAGTTATTTTTATGATAAATCAATCTCAATGAAATGAACTAAGACTGTAATTTCAAATACATACATAATAAGCAGTCACACTACCAACAATGTCTCCAAGAACCAGCTTGATTTGCATGTTAATGTTCCCAAAAAAATACTTATTCTTTGAAGCCAATCTTGACCTTATTACACAAACACACCCAACATCTACAAAGCTAAAAAAAAATCACATAAATAGCTTGATTTTTCCATTACTTAGCTAAATTCTGATTGAGGGTGAGTTGCAGTTCTTGCCCACCATTAAATTAACCTATGAAAATATAATTTGGATGAGGGACAAATCTCTTTTTTCTTTTGGTTGTGATTGTCTAACAAGTGTCCACCTGCATACCAAAAAAGGTTTGAATGAGTTATTCAAGGGGAAAATATTGTGTAAGACATATAGTATCAACTGCATAGTGTTAGTGTGAAAGAGATTAGATTAGCAAACTATGTATACCTCACTTTTTCATAGTGAGAGTAATTGTATACCTCGCAAACTCTAAAGACTGACTAATGGCTAAATGGATGAATTCAAAAACATATAAGCTCTTCCTTAATTCATCCATTCATTTTTTGTTAACAGAGTAAAGTTAGAACGATATATTCCAACACAACTTAGGAAAGAAAGATTTGTATCCCTTAATTATAACTATGGTGAGAATTAAACTATCATTTTATTTCAGACCCAGTAAGTAAAATGATTTCTTTACTTAAAGTAGCACTATTTGGAGAAATAGATAATTGCTTAGAAGACACTATATATCATGTTTTACTTATGCATTTATCTATAATTGCACGCAAAAATCCCCTGCTAATAGGTATAAATTATTATGACATCTAAAATATAATCCAAGTTATTTGAGCTCAAGGAAACATATTTTTTGTGTAGTGGAGATGATGTAAAAGGAACATCTAATACCATGCACGGCATGCTTTCTACTTGCAATAATAAAGAATATTCTTACTCTAAGAGGCAAGTTGAAGTCAATAGAAAACCAAGGAACTAATAAGTAGTTTATTATAATAAATAATGAAGTTTACCACCCCCTGAGATTAACAAGGTTTATTGGACCTCTCATAGCATTCATGTTTTAAGCACCACTTCTATATTTGAATATATTGGAAAAAAATCATCAAGTTCTCTATTGATTCAACAATTAAGTTCTGAAGATAGGCGATATAGTAAATATTTGCAGTGTTATTCCTAATATGTGAAATGTTAGGATAGACTAAGAAAAATGGTTTCCATATTCAATTTTATTCATATCACAAAGTTTACAAGTATATTGCTACAAGACAGTAAAGATTTTGTTCAATTGCAAGTTTTACAATTAAGTTAGCTGACATTAGTCTTAACTTTCAGAATGCCCACATTATTTTTTACACCAACAACATTTGAGAAATAATTGTGTTATACCATCTCAAGATTAATTATTTCTCTATAATTCCATTGACTTTTCTTAGTTATAATATCATTATAACTCTAGGTGATTAGTTTTACATTAACCTTTGTAGATATTAAGGTTACAAGATTATCAGAGTACATAATTTAAACATCTTATCTTATATGAATATCTTAGTATCAAAGCAAAGCTTAGAATCTCAAGCCCAACCCCTCTTAACCTAAGTACTGAAGAGAAACTGTTTCTTTTTCCCAGTCCCAAATTTTGCATTTTCACATTTATTTTCAATGGCATGGTAATCTTTACACTCCGCTCACCCTTTTCTTTGAAATTGTATTTTCAGTTTGATTTATAATGGAAAACAAACCCCAGGTAATTTAAAAGAGTCTTGGTCATATCACAGTCAAACTTCCTGTGTTAGATTTGCAACAATCACAAACCAGGTTGAGTCATATCTTGTCCATATGCATGCATCATCTAAAAATTAACTGTAAAGGAAAAATCCCTACCACTTACCTCCAAAATTATGTCCTAGTGTACAGGGTATTAGAAAATAATGCTTAGACACATCAAAGTAAAGAAAAGAGTTAAAAAAAACTTTCCAAATCTAATTGAGATTGTCCCAAGTTGTGTTTAGTAAAGCAACATTATTACCACCTTGAAGTGGCCATATATAGGCCCAAGATCCCCATACAAATTTGGAAGGCTAATAAATACAAGCTATGGTGATTATCCAAGATTGTAGACAGATTTCATGACTAATTAAGACCAATGATCTGACTTTACAGTCTATCTGTAAGAGTTCATGCAACAAAAGATGCCTTAGAATGACATCACAACATCACCCTCAAACTGCATTTGGAAGGCTAATAAAAATAGGCTATGGTAATTATTGAAAACTTGTAGAAAAAGTGCATGACTGCTTAAGATCAATCAATTGGATTTACATTCCACCTACAAGAGTTCTTTAAGCACCAAAAGATACCTTACAATGACATGACAACATCAACCCCATTGCACATTTGGAAGGTTGATTAATACATGCTAAGGTGATTATCCAAAATTCGTAGACAAAGTTCATGACTGGTTGAGATCAACTCGATTGCAAGATATATGGAGGAAGTAGAGGGGAGCAGAGGAAAATAGAAATTCCTTTTCTCTGAACAATGTTGGAATTGTTCATGACCAATCTTCATTAGCAATCATGTTGCCTTCTTTTCTCTTTCCTGGAATTGATGTGATTGGTGTTTCCACATTTTAGCTATTATATCTTGTTTGACTTACAACATGCCAGATTTTTGTAGTGAAGAGAATTTTCTTTGTTCCTTCTTTGGGGTAATAGTTTTAGGCTTGACTAAATATTCTTGATTAAATTTGTAATCTTGAGTAAAATCTTTGGTCTAGATTTCAGCTCTTATATGCTACATTTTTTTGTATTAAATGTTTCTCTAAGCTAGATATCATGTCATCTCTTTTGGAAGGCAACCAGAATATTGATTCCTAATATCTTCCTTTTTGTTTTGTTGAAGTAATAACGCAAACCTTTCTTTTTGATTTCTTAATGGAAAAAGAAATTAAGCAAACCTTTCTTGTCGGTATGCGGGTCTGTAAGGTGCTTTTCTCAATGCCCTTCATGTGAGAGATCTTTGGGGATACCTTCCTTGCAAGTTTGCAAGTCTATAAGGTTCTTTTCTCGGGGCTTCCTTCATGTGAGAGATCTTGGGGGTCGCCTCCTTGCAGGTCTATGAGCCTGTAAGATGATTTCTTTCTACAACTTCATAGTTTTGTGGGACTATGAAGGCCTTTACTTGTCCTATGCTCTCAAGTTCGCCAAATCGCGGTCTGCTTCCCTAACGGTTCAGGTATAGATTTCTAACCCTATTCACTCTTCAATCTACTTTACCGAAGCACTCATCAGTATTTGTGCTCGCTAAAGTGGGGGAAAAATGTATAGGCGCGAATTTGCACCCCTTACGCAAATTCCCCTTTTACACTTCCTCATCTTAGAAAACCAAATTTGAAGACAAAATTCCACATCATCCCACTGCCTTCGTTCCACTTGGCATCTATCATTTCCATCGGTAGAAGAATATTTTTCAGGGACACCCGTGCAGCATGCAAACATTCATGCAGAACGCTTACGTCCCTGACAGATTCTTGCATCTAAAGCTGGCAGAGGTGTTACACTTCCCATTGGGTTCAATTTGTAACGTCCCTCTTCGACCAACCAACCCAAAAAATGGCAGATTCTCTCCTTCTTCCTTCATTCATTCAATCTTCTACACACTCTTTTTTTTCATTCTTAAGCATTCTCTTAGCATCCATCACTTCAAGCAGCACTTTGGCACTTCATAGTAGCAACAACAACACTCCATCAACTCCATAAAGCAAGTATGGAACAAACCATTGTAGTAGGGGCTTGGTGTTTTGTAACACCTCCCTTCATCACAGTCGAGGTTGTGGTGATTGTTTAAGCTCTCTTTCTCCATCATTGTCTAGTGAGCTCTTGGTGGAGGTGGTAACATTTTCACTCCTCTCCTTTACGATTTGGTTGAGTAGCTTAATACTATTTTGTAGTGTTACTTGTTTTTTCTCCTTCTCTACTTCTTTATCATTCATTTCTCTATCGTTGCTATTGGTTGTCCATGGAGGTGGAAACACCAAAATGGGGGTTTGATTGAGGTAGACCCCTATACAGCCCCCAACAATTTTCCCTCTTCCTTGTGTGTAGGTGGACGTGCATTTGGAGCAAGCTGGCAAACGAGCATATTTGTGAGATTATCTTTGTCACCTTAGCCTTCATATACTTACTTTATCACATTCGTTTGTATCTTTCCTACTTCATAGTTCTATTTTGTTCCCTTAGAAGTAACTAGTTGGGTTGTCAGCTTGTTTTCTGGCGGTTCGTACTACATTCTTGGTCCTCTGGTTGTACGGATGCCAGCGCACATAAGAAATGCCAATGTGTCGTGCTACCATCCCAGAACCGTGCTTTTGTCCTCGAGTAGAGAGCTACCTGAGGTACAGTGTTGAACCCAAAAATTGGCTCACCTATCCCTAGTTGAGATTTTAGGTCTGAAGAGTGGTTGTAGGGCCTTATAGTCCTCATCATTCTCATCCCTCATTCGAAACAACCCGTTAGAGTGAGGTAAGTTAGGGAAACCTTCTGCTCTTGGCTCTCTGTGACCTGAGGCCTTGGCATGGTCAGTTCCCCTCTCTTATACCTTCTTAAAACATGTGATAGAAAACAAAACGCTTTTAGTGATCCACGAGGGGGGTAGATTAACAAAATTGGGCACGGGCTTGATCACTTTGTACACCAACAAGCCTTGATAAGGAAAAATATGGTTGTGTAAATATTTTTCATTTGATATAAAGAGTGCTACCCCCTTTGGTAGCAGTTTTCCCAAAAATAATTCTAATATTAATAATATAATATTAAAATCATAAGAATGGTATAATAATTGTAATATTAATAGTATAATGTAATATAATATTAATTGTAAAATAATGGTACTATCATGCATCAAGTATTGTAACCAAACATAGATTAATTACTCAATTCCATTAAAATATAGATTAATATAGAATAAAAATAACCAAACAAATTATAACCATTTAACAATAAACATGACCTTAATAATACACGTATATTATCCTTCTCTCATGCCTACTACATATCAAATATGTATAGTATAGTGCTCCTCCACTTCAAACTATAAACATTTAACAACAAATAGGACCTTAATAATACACGTATACTGCATATCAAATACATAGTATAATGCTCCACTTCAAACCCTCAAAAAAATGGTAATTGGGCTACAAATGACATACGCTCCACCTTGGATGCACTTCCACGATATCTCCTCGTACTCAACATCCTAAACTTAAGTATTTGCATTTTTCCTCCACTTAGGAATTCCTATAATGTCAAAAACATGTACATTCTTTTAACTACAAAACACATGCATGCTTTTAACTTAACAAAACAAGTACGTGTTTTACTTGGTTTTGGGTTTGAACAATGGATTTACCTTTACAAAACACGTACGTGCTTTTAACTTAACAAAATGCATACATGTTTTTCTTATTTTTATTTCACCAATGGATCCACCTTACAAAACACGTAGATTCTTTTAACTTAATAAAACATGTATTTTTTTGCTTAATTTTTGCCTTACGATGGATTTAACTTACCAAAACCATATGCACTTAACCCTAACACCTATACACTTAACTCTAAACTCTATACCCATAACCCTAAACCCTAGATACCCTATATCATCAACCCTAAACCCTATCTTGTAAAGAAGCTAAGGTAGTGGAACAACTTCCTACACTAATCTTGATAGGAGAATAATGCAAAACTTTTACAAATCTTTAACAATACAAAAACTTAAACAGAAATAAACATAACTATCATGCATACGACATAGTGATTTACGTGGGGAAAACCATTTCAAGAGAAAAAACCCACACTCCAAAAGTTGCCCAATATATTATTTAGAAATCACAGGAGTATCACCACCAGAGATCAAGAGACAACATGATCACTATCAAACTCTCATAATACATCACCGTCTACAATCGTAGTAATGCCCTCATAAAATAGAGTTACCTTCTAGGGCAAGACAGGCCAACAAAATATCCACCATTAGATCTAAAACCTAATAATTAATGGTCTAGATTTACAATGTATCATTTATATAATGTATGTCGGTCACTTTAAGAGTTTCTTGAAAAAGTTAACAAAAAATTCTTTACACACATCCCACTCCTCCCCTTGCTACCATTGTATATTACATCTATCAGTGTAACTAGGATATACATATATATCTTATCAACAATAACCTTTATATATAATTGCAAGGTCGAGACACATTTTCCCAACAAATCTCCCACTTGTCGAACACCTTGCAAGAGAAACAGGAGGGAGTAAACATTATCTCTTAATTGCTAGGGGTCAAAAGGCCCATAGTCTCTTAACACCATCTGAACTTCTTTGTGCTCACAGGCTTAGTTATAGAATCAACAGCATTCATCAAAGTCTCTACCTTAACCAGTTTCACCCTGTCATCTTCGACCATATCTCAAACATAATGATATTGTACATCAATGTGCTTGGTCCTGGCATGAAATGTCAAGTTCTTGGCTAGACATATCGCACTTTGACTGTCGCAATAAATTTTCATTGCACCTTGTTTTATTCCAATGTTTGAACACAGTCTCTTAAGCCAAATGGATTCTTTACAAGCATGAGTAGCTTCCATATACTCTGCTTCAGCAGTGGACAAAGCAACCACATCCTGTTGCTTACTTATCCAACTAATTGCACCACCAAA
This sequence comes from Sequoia sempervirens, assembly GCA_007258455.2. NCBI lineage: Eukaryota > Viridiplantae > Streptophyta > Pinopsida > Cupressales > Cupressaceae > Sequoia > Sequoia sempervirens. The sequence continues at coordinate 10,959 of VDFB02113606.1, forward strand.
TAAATTAAATACATAAGCATTGGTGGATCATCTGCTATCAATATCACCTGCCCAATCTAAATCCACATAACCATGAATATCGAGGGAAATCTCATCTTCAGTCATATTACTATGATAACATAAGGAATAATTTGAGGTACCATGTAAATATCTAAAGACCCTTTTAACTACATCCCAATGAACTCTACCAAGATTAGACATGTATCTAGAAAGAACTCCCACTGCTTGGGTAATGTTTGGTCTAGTACAAACCATAGCATACATCAAAATTCCAACTGCACTCTGGTAAGGCACTCTGCTCATGTCTTCCATCTCTAATGGAGATGTTGGACAATCTAAAATAGATAACTTTGTTCCAATAGAAAGGGGAACACACAATGGTCTACAATCTTGCATGTTAAATTTTATAAAATTGAATTGACATACTTACTTTGGCCAAGCCATAGATTTTCATTCGCTCTATCTCTTTTAATTTCCATCCCAATAATGTGTCTAAATGCACCAAGATATTTCATTTCAAATTTAGTAGCAAGTTGAGATTTCAATTTTGAAATCATACCTTTCCCTTTGCCAATAAATAACATATCATCAACATATAATGCAATAAATAGGAAATGGTCACCATCAGTTTTATAATAAACACAATGATCTGATTTAGAATGCTAAAATCCCAAACTCAACACATATGTATCAAATTTTTGGTACCACATCCTAATACTTTGTTTAATCCATACAAAGATTCCTTCAATTTGCAAACCAACTTACTTTTACTTTTCACCACATAGTGCTCTGGTTGTGTCATATAAATATTCTCCTCCAAGTCACCATGAAGGAAAGAAATTTTTACATCCATTTGCTCAGCCTCTAAATCATAAGCAGCAACAATAGAAAGTAAAAAATATGATGGCTGTCATTTTTGCAATGAGAGAAAATATCTCACCATAATCAACACCCTCAACTTGAGATTAACCCTTCACAACACATAGATATATCCCAATTTGACAAGTATAATGGTAAAGGGGATCCTAGCAATCATATATTGATCAGCATATACTATCATGTGTAGTGACTTTATTCTTGAGGATAAGCTCCTAGCTAAAAATTTCCCTCTTTCATTGAAATATATGGCCTTGGAATGGTTTTATGCATTTCCCAAACACTCAATCCACTCATTTAATGAGCTTGTTAATGCTTTCCTCAATCATTTCCAATTCAACATTGGTCCCAAGATCAACATAACCGATTTAATGTCATGCAAACAAAGAGAAGGTGAGAAGGTTACATATTTCATAATCCGCTATCATTTGATACTATCACATGCCAATTTAACTCTTCTTGATGTGCAAATCCAAAGAATGTTCATTGACAACTTGCAAGAGAACACAAGGGAAAAATTATTATTAATGAAATTTTCATCCTTTATAAGTCTGTGTATAGCACTTCTTCATTATTAGTATTCAATTAACAAGTATGAATAATCATCTTCATCGGTTTGTACTGAGAAATCTGAACTTGTACCTCAAAATAACTATCAACCATTAAAAAAGAAAAAAAGAAAAAATCAAATTTCACACACCTCCAACAACCAACCACATCAATCCTCAAGTTGTCGTTATAATTTCAACTCCATACCGATTTATACCAATAGATAGGCCATTCACACAGTTACCTGATACTCTCCAATCCATCATGTTACAAATTTTGAGTAAAAACCTAATATGATTGCCTCCTATTAAACCTATGGGTATAACCAAGACTCTTCCTCCAAATTTTAATCCAAATACCTTTTGTCACTTTCATCGCACAAATGGACATGATACTTAATGATGCATGTGTCTTAAACATCAAGTTCATGACCTCATTGATTCTAATCACATCCAATTCAATGGTGTTAATGGTCAACCAAGGGAATAAGTTTGTTGCCCCACCTAACCAAAACTTGCAAATTTTTACCAATCCTATGCCTAATCATTCAACAAACTTTGTGAAAGCTTTTTATGTTAAGAATGAAGTGATAAATGTTCATAAAATTGATGATATGAGTGATGGAATGAATGATGAAAAGGATTTAGACCTTATGGTTGGTTTTGTAGATGTACAACCTCATAAGCGCCAAACAATTGTGTTACCTAACATTTCTTTCACTAATGATGATGCACTTAGACATGCACCCAATGGTCCTCTTTACATTGCTCATTGTATCAATGAAAAACCTATTTAAGGAATACTCATTGATCCTACATGTGCAGAGAATGTGATCACTAAGGATTTCCTTTTTGTGCAAGAGCTTTATGATCAATATACTTATGAACAACCGAAAGCATGGATAAAATCTCATAATGGCTTTGCTTGTCCTACGATTGGCTCTATAACCCTTCCTCTTAAAATTAGACAAAAATAATTATATGTCTCATTCTCCATCATCTCGTAATTGGACCAATTTCATGTGAAGATAGGCCATCCATGGCTCTGCTCCATGAAATTCATCCCATCAGTCATTCATAAGTGTATAAAATTCCCCTTTGAAAATCAAATATTGATAGTGCATCATAGTGGATTTAATCTTGTTTCTTCTTGTGGGAATTTTTCATTAGATTTATTTTGGTATCAACCTCTGGAACCTATAAATCCTCAAGAATATTTCTTTTTCAATTCATATCAAAATTTTAAGGAAAAGTCCATAGCCAAATTATCTCTTACCACTGTTCCTAAGTGTGATAGGCCCATGGTTTTTCCTTCTCCCCAACCCATCATGGATGAACCTAAGCTTAAACCAAAAACCCTCCCAAGTAACCAAGAAAATTATGTTGTTGTTCCTCTGCCTATCTCCTATTAAAGACCAAGAGACAATAAAATGATTCCTTTTGTGCCATAAAAGATAAAAACAAGTGTATAGACCTAAAGAGAGTGGTTTCCCAACCCCCAGTGGTATCTTCAATTCCTCCCTTAAGGGAAGAAAAGAAACCAATGGTTGAGAAACCCACTCCTACACAATCGCAACTTGAAAATCATGCAAGAAGAAACCAAAATGCTAAAGTGTATAGGCGAAGACATCGTGATATTACTGGAAAATTAGAACAAATGAACAAAACACTGCATGTTAATCCAACACCTATGGACACAAATCAAGAAGAAATTCAAATTTCACCAAAATAAAACATGGAACCAAAACAAAACATGAAATGAGAGGATTCAACTACAATTGTCATAAAACCTTTGATTGTGATCAATTTGGATGATGAATGTTGAAATTACTAAAATTGATGAGGAGGTGCATAATGAGCTTAATGTTTTATTTTCAAAGAAAATGAATTTAGATGGGGGAAACCATGCTAATCCTCTTGATAAGAGTGATCCACCACATGTCGCACCTAGAGATTCTCCTAGTACGACACTTTTTGTAGTCCCTTTAGCTAGTTATTTGTCTTCCATTTATGATGAGCAAGATTGGGATGCAAACGACCTGCTTTAGGTTGGATTGCATGTGACATAATCTTTTATGTTTATTCATGTGTTCTTTATGTCTGCTTGCACGTGATGTGATCTCTTGTGTTGTGTTGCTTGGCATGTTTTATGTTTGTGAGTTTTCTTTGGATGACCCTATTTGCTTTGTCGGGAAAAGGATACAAAGGAAACAAACATGTCATTATATTCTTTTATTTATATCTTCATTCTTCTATATGTCGTAAATATTGTCTTTTCTTTTTTTCTTGTGTTTTCCTTTTGGGGACGATGCAAGGCATTGAGACATTTAGGTCTCTTCCATATTGACCCAAAAGCTTCTTTGTCTTCTCTCTCTATGTGGAATTCCTCCATTATGTTCATTGTTCCACAAGTATTTGGGGGATGATGTTAGTTCTGAGCTCTATCATATTACTATAGCAAAGACGTATACTGACCCTAGATCCATGGATCCCTCAATGTACCTTTCTATGTTGTGTGTTGCATTATGTTTGGGGGAAACCCCTTGTCATGAACTAGCTTTATTTGGAAATATATCGTTGGCATAGGGCTTTCCAAATAGGCTCTTGTGATCTTTTGTTATATGGAATTTATCATTTTTCTACTTTAAAGTAATTGCTCATAGCATGGTATTTAGAAAATCGTTTAAAGTGGGGGCTTACATTGGCATTATTTTTCTTCACTTTGTTCACAGAGGATGAACTTACTGGTGCATTGACATTTGACATTTTTCTTGGCTTCACTTTGTTCACAGGGGCTAAACTTAGTGTAAGCATTGGCATAGCATTTTGATCATTTTTGTAGCACCTTATTAGATTTATCAGGGAGTATAACTCTTGGTATGTTTGTAATGGGTACACACTTGTATACCGGGTGTAACCTTCCAATTTTTCCACCTTGTTATGGGTACACACCTTGTATACCTAGTGTATGTTTCTCATTTTTCTACCTATTTTGGGGGCCCACCTAGTCAATATCGAACTTCACTAGCTTATGTGTTCTCTATTTATGTTTCACCTAGAAAATATCAAACTTTTCTATTGTGTGAGTCATAATTTTTTTTGTATGGCTGCTAGCCCATACCCCTTTTTCCCTTTTTCTTTCCATTTACTTTGACATTGTGTGTTTGTGTATTTTGTCTTGTTGTGTATAATGAATGTGTGTTCCTTTCCACCTATGTTGGTTTGTCATGGGATCTTGGATCCTAGGAGCTTATCCACCTTCTTGATCCTTATTCATCCTATCTCTTCAAGATTTGTACAATTGGACCCCTCTTGACATATATTTCTCTACTTTAGTGTGAGTCTGAGCATAAGTTCATACTCTCACTAAAGTGGGGGCTAAGTGTAGCATTGTAAATTATCACCCATGACAATTTCACACTATGGTTTCCTCTCCTTTAAGGTATTGGACCTAACTAAGCATTCAACTTCCTAAATTATGTATTCCATAGCTTATTTTAAATATTTTATAATGATTTGCAAGCATAAAACAAATCCTCTCATTTAATACTTTGTCCCCTGCTACTTTAAACTTCTTTCGTGGTTAGGTTTGTGTATTTGACTTTAGTAATAACCCAGAAGTTTATGTCCCCTATTTTGGCTCCAAATTCAAATATGTTGGTTGTGACACTTTATTATTTGAAATTCAAATAATTAAAGTTGACTATTAGAATTTTTTTTGGGGAAATTGAATAAATTCTTATAAATACCTAGTTATTGCATCATTTCAAACTTAATAGAAAATATCAAGCAAATACTATTGTTAAGAGCACTATTGAGCATTCAAGAGCAGCATTTTTAGGGCATTATGATAGTAATTCAAGATACAACATCATGTCCAATTTTATGTGTGTTCATGTTACTTTGTGAAGGCTAACATTGTTCTAGGTCTTCAAGCATTCAAGCAAATCTATCAAGCAAGATCCAAGATCCTTGAAGTGATGTGTGTGACTTTAGTCCTTCAAGGAAGCCATTAAAGGGTGGTGAGTTGTAACAAGTGGTTCATTCATCATTTCCTTCCTTTTCCTTTATCAGTTTATCATTGACATTTCCATTATGAATGTGGAAACACTAACATGAGGTTTGACTAAGGCAAGCCCCTAAAATGGTCCAATATTTTATCTCTTTGTGAATGTGTAGGTTACAAGTTGAAGATGATCAAAGTAAGTTTGAAGACACTTTGTTCGTTGTTGCATTTGAAACCCTACACCTTGTCAACCCACATAAAGTCAATTACAAAAATGTATGAAAATGATCTGGACAGTTTGCAAGTGGGAAATAGAAGTACAGATCTGACATCAAAGGACTATGAAAATAGATTTGAAAAATCCATAGTAGGATAGTGGTGCCCCCAGCACCAACATCCCAACATTTTTTGCTAAAATTTACATCACAGGTGCACAGTATCCTCCCATTTCTAATTGTGGTGTCCAATAACCTTTGTGATATTCCAAATCTATTGTTTCTATATAAAAGTGGCAATCTGCATCATTAGGACAATTAGATCATTGCATCTCATAACCCCCTATATGAAACATTTTGGGAAAGGTGCCAAATCCATAAAAGGTTCCCTTTCCCATTCGTTTTAGTAGGTATAGCTCTAGGAACCTATTGCACCTAACTACACTTCCTAATCACCCACCCATAGTAAAAAGGTGTGACAATATAATCATATCTACCAATAAAATATCTCTCTCTACATCCAAGATATATGTCACAAAAACCTTGACCATGCTATCATCCACACATATAGCCTCCAAATAATATCATTGCTCCACAATCTATCAAAATTTTGCCACCAAAATAATAAGTCATCGAACCTACAATCTCAATGAAGAGGTTATGCATGTTCTCTAGGCATGTCCAGTGAGATCTAACCTAGAAAATTGATATGTCTCATGCATGTGATATGCTCAAAATTCCATACATGAAGTAGTGTACAAGTCATCAAACTATGGCCCTCATGGTATGCAGAGTGATCAATATTGTGATATAGTTGAGTGAACATGCTTTGTCTCCATGTGAAGATAACCTACCCCTCCTCCATAGTTCAAATGGTATGAATGAGACCTCCATGAAATTGAGTGCCTTATCCATCCATCATCACACACATAGTTATGTCGGTGATAATGATATGTCTAACCAAAGGCACTAGAACTACTCCCTACTCTAACTACCTCATGTAAATGTGCCCTGGGCAAACCCACAAAACTAGTTTACAATTCTGTTTAGGAAGGAAAAATGCATTTTTCAGATGGAAAACACTTTAGGGGGTTCACTAGAACCCCCCCCCTCTAGCGAACTCCCCTTTAATGGATTTTATTTTTTAATTGCATTTAAAGGGGGGTTTGCTAGAATGGGGATTCTAGCGAACCCCCTAGTTCTAGCAAACCCTGGTTCACTAGAACCCCCCTTTTTCCCTCTTCAACCATATCTCTACAAAAAATTTCCCTTTGAAGCTTGGGTTGAGGATGAAAATGGAGGAGACTTCATAGACCCAACTGGATGATGGTAGTCCTCGGACCGAGCTATCCATCAAATATAATTTTAATATGTTTTGGTTTAATTATGTATTTTTTTTTAGTTTGATTAAACATAGGTTTTTCAACGAAAATCAAGCTCTTTGTTCTGCACATGTGGAAAAATAACATATTATCAAAAAAAATTGAAAAATATCAATGCACTAGATTTTTTTTTTTGATACGCAAGTATTCAATATATTAAATAGAAGTAAAAGTTTTAACAGCACATATCAACCATCACTGGAGACAAAAAACCAGTAACCACCATCCGGCAATTAATGCCAAAAATCCAAACCAGACTATGAACGACTACCACCAAAACAACCAAACCCTACCAACCAACTAACATCAAAATAGCCACCATACCACCACAAAAACCAAAGCCACAACCAAACAACAAAAGGAAAACCCTAACCTATGACACCAAATCGACCACCAACCACTTACATAAAATGATTAAGTTCAACAAAATCCTTGAATTCGCTTTTCCAGTCCTCGCCATCTTCCGCCACCATCCCAAAGAACTACTTTAAGAAATTTATCGCCACCACCATCACCATCTTGTGCTTCGTGAGTTCAGGACCACTCAGGTCAAGAAGGAACGGATATAATTTTATGGCTTCATCTATCTCCAACAGGGTCTCCAAGTTGCAAGGACACGGGACACCTCTCCCAGCTACCACCGCACGCAGGACTTCATTAATTCCTTCCACCAGGTCCTCTTGAAACATTTTTTCCATCAGCACCTTTGACTCAGCTTTTTCAACCTGGTTATCCAGGAGAGAAGCTAAGAACCGAGATGAGATATGCAAATTATCACGTCCATTCTCCTTATTTTCCAAATGCCCAACACCTAGGACCATTTTTGTCGCCACCACCACCAGAGGGTCATTTTTAAGCAATATTTGTTTCAAGCGTTGATCTATCACCTCTCGAAACAAAGCCTGCCACACCGACGATTGTAAGGATATTGGGGTATATGCCCCAAATTTTTCCACCCCATCCACCGACACCTCTATCACAAATTGGGAGCACTTGGCCATCGAAGCCCAAGAGCCAAACACCCACAACTAGAACACAAAAATATACCATCAACCGTCGACAAAATGAAGAGAAACCACTTTCATCGGCCTAAAAGCTAGCTCGTCTTGGAGTGATGCCAAGTACGGAACAACCACCACCCTTCCAAATAAGGCTCCACCAAACGTGTCAAGGCCAGCCAAGGACTAAAGATATTTAAGGTGAATGTGAGCAAGCTATCATCGAGGATCGCTCACTCCCTACCATCATTAAAGCAATTAATACGAATGAAATGACATCTTCAACCTCCAATGGCTCCATCAACTGCCCACCTCAATCCATAAACCTCACTCCAATTGCCACCGTGACAAGATTACCACGTCCCCTCCACCTTAACGAAGGGGTGCCCACCCAACCACCCACATCAGTGCACTAGATATTGATGTCCCTGATCCAACAAAAAAAAATTGAATTTCAATTCACACAAAAAAAGTTATGTTTTAGCTAGTAAATCATGTCTAAATTGTAACTGGTTTGACTTTGAAATTTATGTAAGAAAAAAATATTAAATGAAATTCTATGAAACCAATTCCATGCACTAGATATCATAGTTACGAATCTAAATTTGACAAAGTTAGAATTTTATCCTTCATAGAAAAAAAGTTATGTGTTCTAAGCTAGTAATGTCACTCTTTAAAAATGGTGTTTACTGTTAAAAACTAGTTTTCAAAGGAGATGGAAAAAGAAGTGTAATCTGATTCCAAAAAAATTTAAAAATATATATTTAGAATCTATAGACAAAATGTCACAAATTACTAGTTTGCATCATTTTCAAATTCCTCATAGTTTAGCCACTATAGGTGCCTGAAAGTGAAGATTTAGTTAAAAAAAAATTAGTTCAATGTCTGGTTTGGCCAAAAATTGTAAACCAGTATTGTGGGATCACCCCCTATGGGTAAAAGAAAGAATTTGGGTCCACATATAGGGGAAGTTTCAAGGTTGGAAAAATATCAATAGAAATGGGTACCCATTTCATAAAAATGGGTACTCATTTAGGTTTGAACTCCCAAACCTAATTTTTTAAAACAAGTACCCATTTCTAATTACATAATATTTTAGAATTTGAGTATGTGTTTTAGAGTAGGTACATTTCTCATAATATTTGAATTTTAATCCCATG